>JASPKZ010009185.1:0-54978 GCA_030220185.1 Diploptera punctata
TATATATATATATATATATCACAGTCGTCGGGAACGGTCTACAGAACTAAAAATAGACCCGTACAATATAGGATCAAAACTTGATAGCTTTCTTAAAAAAAAGGCTTTTATTTGTGATATACTGCTTGTATTGTTAGTAAAAATACGAAAACCGTTATTTCGTCAGATGTATCTACTAGGAAATTAATATTAGCTTAAAATAATACATATGTGTTATTTATGCGTTTTCGTTAAATTAAATAAAAATGCATGTTTATGTAATGAGAGATGACTACAAGCCTTGGAACGTACAAGTCCAGTACTGGTGCAGTTATTCGGTGGACTGCAGTTCATTAACTGACACGATTGAAGAATATAAAGATCTGTTATTAATTTATGGAGATATTTGTCGTAATTCAAGAGCGGCAAAACAAATGTATCATCAACGTTACTCTAATAGAAAGTTACCAAATCGGTGAATGTTTGTATAAATTTCTCAACGGTTATGGCAGTCTCCTACCTCGTTACGAAAATCGTGGACCTCAACGACGACCAGAAACTTTAGCTATTGAAGAATACATATTGAATATTGGTGAATTGCACAGTAACTGAAGCAACTAATAACAGAAAGTAAAGTATTGGGTTTCAGTCTTTAATAATTGTACTTAAAACGTAAGGTGACGTGAAGAATGACAAAGTGAGAGCAAAATAATAAACTATGTGAAGTTTCAATTTTATTTCAACAAGCAATTGTGAAAGTAGTAAATCCTCCTACATTCATAGGTAACCTTTGGCGTTTAATATTTTTATCGTTTCGGGATTAACTCCAAATCACTACGATCGGTGGTATCTAATTCAATACCCTCACAGTTCAGCATTATATATATATATATATATATATATATATATACACACACACACACCGGATGTAACAGGAACTCACCGACAGAATGATAGGGATTGATAGGCCATGCAGAGAGGCTCATTTTTAGGTGAAGGAACATATAGTAGCAAACATGTTTTTTATGAGTTATGCGCAGATGGTGTTCACCCGTAAGGGTCGGAATTGAATACAAACAATTGTACACGTATCATTTTATTGAAAAAGATACATTTTTACACTAAGTGTTCAAACAGTCGACCCTGTGCCTCATTGCATGTTTGATATCGTCGCAGCAACGATCGCCCAGCACGGCCAATCATGGCAGGATTCTTGTTGGCGTCATCAAATCACCTATAGTTTGAGCCCTTATTGTAAAAAACTTGTCGTTTTCAATAAAAGTATGTGTGTACAATTCATCTGCACATAACTCATAAACGACTTGTATGCGACTATGTGTTCCTTCACAAGAAATGATCCTTTATGATGGCCTATCAGCCCTATCATTTTCTCGGCGAGGTTCTGTTACACACTGTGTATATATATATATATATATATATATATATATATATATTATTACTGAATCTGCAAATATTTTCAAACCTTATTTCGCCACAAAGGCATGTTACAGTTATATATATATATATATATATATATTCGTTATTAATTAAAGAGCAAAATGTTAGTTGCGACCGAAGTATCATATGTCATGCCATGCATAAAACATTCTCACCTAAGAAACCCATTTTTTTTTGTTTCTTGAAATGTGTTGTTTTAACCCCTATGAACTCATTAAACGCGAAAATAAAATTAGAATTGACAAAATCTCATTTCAGAACCACCATAAATTCCCCCACAAAAAATCTTGGGATGCAGAATATTAAATAGAAGTTATACAATACATGTTTGAGTTTTTTGTTCTAATAAACTTTAGTCACAAATAAAGTAACCGACGTAACAACCAGAAGAGTTTCAATTGAAATAAATAAACATTGTTTGTTACGTATGAGTTAGTTCGTTAGTTCATCCACAAACAACGTAGGTCAATGTACTGCTGTGTCGAATAATACACAGCTCTTACTACTTTTTAGGCTGTGATTTTAAAGAATACATAATTATGCATTGTTTATGTTCACCTTTATTTTTATAAGACAAACAATTTTTATTTTCATATTTACCTAATAAGGAACGGAAAAAATTGCTTGCTTGCTTACTTACTTACACTATCGAATCCGTAGGTTCATGGCCGCGCGGACATAAGCTCTTCATACATCCCTATCCCGAGCTAATGCTTTCCAATCATTCCCAGTATAATCAACTTCCCTCGAGTCATAGTTAATGTTATTCTCCCACCTCATTCTTGGTCTACCAACTGGGCGTTTTCCCTCTGGTTTTCCTACAAGAAGCTTCCATGCACGTCTTTCATTCCCAATTCGTCCCACATGTTCTGCCCATCGCACTCCACTTTGGCGTGGGTTCCCTGAAGTAGTCCCCGCCCGGAGAACTGAATGGGGGACTATTGACCTCCGGAAAAAACTGCAAATTTAAAAATGTTTACTTAATTGGTTGTGTTTTTTACTTTAAAGCGGCATAACTTCGCTTTTCCTGTTTTCTTTAATTTGTGCAATAGTGGCATATCAATCAATAAAATTTTGTAAAAAAGTACAAATCCTATTCTCCTAATCATGTTTAGAAACTACACCTAGGATAGTATTGTGGTGCCCGAAAATAAAACAATATATTTTTAAGGACTTGAATTATAATTGTTCTTATTTTAATACAATTTTCTACGAAGTTTATCAATTTAAAATGTGCCACTCTTGCATGCCGTGAGGGATATTAAGTCTCAGATTTCCTAATAATGTTGGTAGCTTCCTCTGTAGAGATTTTCTGTATTTGGTACTCGACAAATTCAACGGTAAAATGTTAAAGTCCAATTAAATAATTTCCTACAAAACATTAACTAAGTCTCAACCGATGTGCAACTAACTGCACAAGTTGTGAGCTCAACAGTACGAGACCCAACCTTCATTCACTCTTATCGCATTTTATTCAAAAGGTTTCATTTTTAGTCATTTATAACCTCTTACTACGTTTTTGTACGTTTCGTCACGATTATTTGAATGTATTTCTTTACAATATTTAATCACTTCGCGGGCTAGCAAACTGCCTCTTCCACCTCATGGTTGTTCTATCTTCCTACATTCCTTGTTCCTCTTGGCTTGCAGTTAAATACTGCGTCTGATAATCTTGTTACATTCATTCTTTATATATGTCTAAACCATTTGTCTCTGTATTATTTTAATTATTTTTAATTCAGTGGATACATATTTAACTCTATTCTTATATATTCAATTCTTTATCCGATCCAATCTTGTGTTCCTCTAAGTAAGTTCATTTCTACGCTATGTCTAGGTAGATACCATGAATATATTTGATATTGATTTTAACGAATATTCTGTGTTCCAATGCAACCAACATATCCAACATATATTTTCAAACTTCAATTTATTACAATGCAGCGAACATAGAATGAATATGTATTTATTTACACTAAGTGCAGTATTAACACAAAAAAGACACTAATAACTAAGTAAACTGTAAGATAAACTTCTCGAATGTGTTCCATTATTTCTTGGAAAGATCTGAGAGTGAATATTTGTATTTTAGTTAGCTTTTTAAGTTTATGTCTCAGCATAGGGGCTAGTATTACGTTGCGGTGTTTCTCCTGCGGTTCGACAATTCTGTATAAATGCTCGTACTACGAGCTGCATTTCCACGTGACATGACACATGTTACATCTCTGCTTCCCAAAGTGTTACAAGCTTTTCACACCGGTGAAGGATGGTCATTATGATTGCCGGATGATTTTTCGGGACCGTTGAGCCCTAAGCTTCCTGACATTTGTCTAACAGGTGAGGAAAACTCCGAAAACCCTCACCCAGGAGCCTGTCCCCTTGAGACCACAGCGGTGGTCATTATATATATATATATATATATATATATATATATATATATATAATCCAATTATTCATTTCCAGTGTTAGAATGCGAAATAAATTTTCTTATGCGTTTAAATGTAAACAGTTTTTAGACCAATGAAAACGCAGGTTTGTTTACATTACAACTGAAACTTTGCTCGCATTGATTCAGTCCGACTTTATTTTCTTTGGTCTTATAGCAGTGTAAATTTTATATCTGTAGGACAGGGATTTATCATCATCATCATCATAGTACATTCACGAATTTAGACTCATAAATGCAATAAAAGTGTACGGATCCTTAATACATTTGTTAAACTTACTATCTCGTGGGAGTGTTTATAAATTTATAAAAACCCACAACCTGGAGGACCAGGTAATTTGTCATCCAGGATGTCTTCCTCTATCCCTTGTAGAATCAACACTGAGCTGTAAGGCAGCAGTTGTTAGTCTTGGCTATTTTCGGGCAATGACAACAGTAATAATATAATAATAGTAAATCTGATATTTAATAATTATTATTTATTTACAGGTTTACAATGTAAATACGTATCTTTTTGTAGATCAAACCCATATAATGCAGCATTTTTTATTTGGTATTTCCAATTTTTCCAAAGATCTGTTTGATTTTGAAATTAATATTTTAATATTTTCACTATTATTTGACTTATTCGAGAAAACAAAATCACATTCTGTAAATATTACTAACAAAAATTAAATATTTAATTGTTCATTATAAAAATTTCATATTTACTTTCAATTATAACGCTATGAGTGCACGTCAAAATTTGCTGGATATTATGTTTCAAACAATGTTCTGAAAATATCTTGATATCAGAATAGTTACAGTGATTTGTTACGTTTTGTGCTTGAGATAGAGATCACTTTACAACAAAACAGTAAGTTTTTAACTATGTTGTTATGCATATTTTTTTAATAAGTAAGTAATTATATTAAAATAATAATAATTGGCGTATGAGTAAATATGGGTAAGATAAAAACATAAATAATTCATACAGAAACTTTACCTAAACAGGTATTATTAATGGTTGTCATCACTCTCGCCGTACACATCCTCACACAGTTCTCCACGACTTCACGGTATCATACCTGCCGCTGTTCCTTGAAACATCATACCAAGGATACATTTTAAAAGTTGCGTTTAATATTTTTCACAGTGACCACTTTAATTAGAGAGAAGAGCATAACTAATATATATATATATATATATATATATATATATCCAGTACTGTGATAGCATATCATTTATATAGTCCAGGTAATGTCACATAGTCACGAACTAAGTTTTGGTCCTAACATCTTTAATAGTATATTTATCGTTTTTATATAATAGTATTCATACTTGAAGTGTCCTCTTGAATCTGATTTTTAAAAAATGTTTTTGGAATAAACTTTATAATAACCGAGGGAAAGAATATTTAAGTTCTAAGTTCAGTGTTTATAAAATATCAGATTGTCACAACCGTTTTAGTAACGAATATCTAATGTGAAATTGCCTTCGAGTTTTTTCCTTATCATCTTAGTCTCCTGCATCATTTCTCTCAGATAATAAATTCAAATTTACAGGTCCAGCAAATTATACACCGTGTCCACAAATATAGTATCATTATTTAAACTACTACTACATCGCTTTGGATAATAGTATCTACATGAAATTGGTGACAATCAAAAGAGAAACTCAAAAAGGTTTTGCTATACTTCATAGACATTGAATGTGGTCCCCACGAGTGATGCTACAGACATCGAGGCGAGATTTCCATTCACGCCACACACCCTCCAACATATGTTAAGAAATGTACTGGATGGCAGCAATGATACGAAGCTGGATTAATTTTGCAGATTTTGAGGCAATGGGGGTTCATAGACACGATCTTTTATGTAACCCCATAAAAAGAAGTCAAAGACCATCAAGTCAGTGACTTCGGCGGCCACTTGTAGAAAACATTATAATCATCTCCGGCACGTCCAATCTATCTTCCTGGAAGCTGGTATCATTCAGATGCTTCCGAACATGCAAATGTCAATGAGGAGATGTTCCATCTCGCTGGAAAAGATATTCATTGCCTTCTTCTTGTTCAAATTGTGGAAATAACTATTCAGTAAGCATATCAAGTAGTTTGCACCGTTGACAGTGGCATCTAGAAAGAAAAATAGGCCATTGACGTTACGTTTCGATACGGCACAAAATACATTCACTTTAGGAGAGTCTTTTTCAACTTCCACAATGGTGTTTGGATTCTCACTCCCCCAAATTCTAACATTATGCCTGTCCACTTTTCCACTAATCTGGAAAGTTGTCTCATCACTGAAAATTATTTTTTCTGACAGTTCTTCATTATCCTCCGTTAGTGCCATGAAATGCTCAGTGGAATTTAATCGCTTTGCATGGCCATCAGATTTCAACTTACGCACTAATTGGAATTTGTAAGCGTGGAACTTCAGTCGTGTATGTAGCATCTTAGACACGGTGGATTTAGGGGTATTAATTCATGACTAGCTCTATGGACAGACTTATTGGGACTACGCAAGAAATGTCTCCCACACTTGATCCACAAACCCTGCATCGACAGATCGTCTCCCTGAATGGCTTTTCCTTTGAATACATATGCAGCCACAATCCAGAAAATCACGGCAAAACTTCAAAACTGATTTGGGTGCAGGAGTCTGATGTTGAAAATTTCGCCTAAAAGCACGCTGAACCAGCACAGGATTCTGTGTTGTGTGATATTCCAAAACACACCTACTACGTTGTTGGGGGTTCACCATAACTCCTTAAAACTTATTTAATAACTTATTTAATAACAACACAGTTTCAAAAGCACAACAAACATTCACGTTTAACCCGTCTGCTAAACACTCAACAAATAACCCATATCGACAACAAGAAACATGATTTAGTTTAGTTTAGTGTCTGTATTGTTGTTCACTATTCTCCATTGTTGATATAGTTAACATGCCCAAAACGTTTTGAGTTTCTCTTTTGATTGTCACCAATTTCATTTAGATACGATTATCCAAAGTGAAAAAGTAGTAGTTTCAAGTATGATACTATATTTGTGGACACGTTATATATTAAATAATACTGGGATTGCTCTAAAGACTTACTGAAATTGTTACATATCGATACGTGTAATTGCTCACCTGCCGCCGACGTGGCTACTACCGCATGTGGTTCTTGATATTCTGCCGCAACAAATACTGTTTTTTTCCTGCTACCAGCCGCCCAGTGCACAGTGATATAAAATGTCAAAGAACCAGCAAATTTTTTACTTTACGGTAGAGGGGAACATGAGAACAATTTACTACGCAAGCACAAGTAGATGAGGTACGAATCTATCAAATAGATTAACCTTTATACAAATTATTAGACTAATTTTCGGGCGGTGAAATTAAGCATTAAAAACCTGAATTTTTATTCCTCATTTTGGTCAAACTATTGAAATATTGTGTGTTAATTATATTAATGTAACTCACTACTTATAATTGTGTCAAACAGAATTACGCATTCATATTATTAAAGAGAGGGCCTTGTCAAACTCGAATAGCCCGTGACATTTGAAGAACCCTTGAAGCTCGAGGAGACCGTGAAGCTCGAGGAGACCGTGAAGCTCGAGGAGACCGTGAAGCTCGAGGAGACCGTGAAGCTCGAGGAGACCGTGAAGCTCGAGGAGCCCGTGAAACTGAGGAGACCGTGAAACTGAGGAGACCGTGAAACTGAGGAGACCGTGAAACTCGAGAAGCCCGTGAAACTCGAGAAGCCCGTGAAACTGAGGAGCCCGTGAAACTGAGGAGACCGTGTAACTGAGGATACCGTGAAACTCGAGAAGCCCGTGAAACAGAGGAGACCGTGAAACTCGAGAAGCCCGTGAAACTGAGGAGACCGTGAAACTGAGGAGCCCGTGAAACTCGAAGACATTGCCTTCATTGACAAAAGTAAAAAATGCAGTTATAACATCTAAATATACAAGCGTTACTGCTATAAAGTAAATATTCTCTTCAAATATGCTTACTTGTTACAGTGGCGTTAGATGGCTATTGGAATGATATCCCACTACCTCTCGTGCAAAATTGAGAATACTATATATATAAGGAAAGATTTGTGTTAGGATTCCTGAATAGCTCAGATGGTTAGAGCGCTAAACGAACAGAGATTAGAAACTCGGGTTCAAATCCCGACTCAGGCATTTATTTTACTTTTCATATATATATATATATATATATATATATATATATATAAATATATATGTATTGTATGTATATATGTCTGTCCTTTGCAGAGTTCTAAAACCGTTCTACCAGTCTTCGTGAAAATGTTATATGTAGGTTTTGAGATGCGCGAGTGATCAGCCGTTATCTAATGTGTGTTTAAATAAATACGTGTAGGAGTTCACCTGAAACGAAAATTTAAAAAAAATCACTATAGCGTTCATATTTTTCTATGTTTGACAACGAAACTCACAATATTCTATTAAATGAACGTCGGTAGGAATTGCCAAGAAAAGAGCGGAATCCTACAGTTAGAAGTAGTCGTTTACTAACAATAAGAAATTGAAAACTGCCTGAACTACTGGCCCTGTTTAGATTTTTATATTTTTTAGAGTATCCCGCGATGGCGCTGTGGTCGGGTTATAGGTTTTTTATGTCACAATTGTAGTCACCTGCATTACCGGGATATTCCACGCGACTTCAATGTGACGTCATAGTGCAAGCTTCTTGAACCATAACATATGACATTGAGGAGGTTTCTTGCGAACTTATTAATTTGTGAATTTTACGGTAAAGAAATTACTTAGCCTATATTTTTATCGTCTGGTCATGACACGAGAATTGAACGTCTAACGTGTCCGCTAGTATAGGGAGTACACTATTGGAAGGTGAGGACTATCGACCAGTCTCGATCCCCATTCAAAGTTCAGACCAAATACAATTTTAAATAATTCTCTTTCGACTTAAAGACAATTGGTTTGTCCTCGACCGCCAACAAGGCTGTTACTACCTTACAGCATAAAGTGGTTTGATATTTGGTTTACTTGTGAACTATAAACCTTGTAAATTACTGTGAACTACATAATTTCATGTCCGTATAGTGGTGATGTTCCTTATCTCTAGTCCGAAGGTTATAGGTTCAAACCCGACCGTTTCCAAGGGAAAAGTCCTCCGGGAGGGACGTTTAGCCGTGGGATCTGAGTGTGAAGATTTTGAGGCTCGTAAAATAATTTGACGTTTATGGGATGATTGTCCACATAATTTAGCGAATAATATTTTTAATAGACTATCTTTATCCACATACACACGCACACGCGCGCACGGACGGACGGACGGACGCACGCACACACACACACACACACACACACACAGCCTATATATAAAATCCCATATATAATTTATCCGTATTTCCTTGTCATCAGCTTACTTTTCACCTTCTCGCTCCTCTTTTGTCGATGGCGCTAAACGTGAACTTGATTCTCGGCGACTCCGAAATGCGGTTTTGAACTAAATATGAGTGGTTTTAAATACCTGTGGAGATAGCGCTTAAACGACATCGGGATGTCAAGAATCAACTTACGACTACAAAGACAATAGATTCAATACTAATCTCGGTCCGTTTTTACTTTTTATTTTTCTTCCCATCTCGCTCCCTCTTATGGAAACTATACGTAAAAAGTTGAACTTAAATTTAATCGTTTTCGACACAAGTATCCGTCGTATTACATTGTTTTTACACGTCATATTCCTGAGGGTGCTAGTGGTCTCTAACCCCTCAAAATGTAGGTGATGCGCGTTCAGACAAATTTATTTAACAAACGTCAAACTTTCACATTTCTAATTACTCAGATTTGTTTTGTTTATTCTTCCGTCCATGACTGATCTGTTTGTTGTATTTTGTTATAATACCATATTTAATATTTCACCATTAAAAGTAAATGAAGGTTATATATTTTGATATAAGATATAATAAATGTATCTAGAAGTAAGTTATGGTGCAAAAAGCGCACATCCGATTTCGAAATAATTTTCTTTTAAAATGAAACTTAGACATGTTCAACAATAAAACATAAAACATTACACAACGTCCATAAATAAATCTGAAAATAACAATTTACACGTAACTTAACAATTATGATTCTGAAGTCTGAGGACAAAATGATAAACATTAAGCAGGAGTGTAACTTGATAATGACAATACCATCCTCAACTCATGTTCAACGTAGCTATGAGATGAGATGAAGCCCCTATATTTATAGAAGTCTGAACGATAAGTGTGGCGACGAGTATGGAGAAATCCTGTGGCAGGGGAAACGGTAGAAACCTACAAGACATATAATTACTAATGAAGATGATTATATTAAAATGTGAATATCCCAAATAATTACATAATCCTGGAGTTTATAAATAAAATAATCAGTAGACGGAAGAAAATAATTGACCTGGAAACTTTCATATAATTAATAATATAGGAAATTAAGAATGGATCGGGATGAAGCAGCAGCCTTGGCGCTGAGCTGCGGAACGTGCGTTAATTTGATTCACTGAGGAAACTGTTTCTTATGCAATTTTTCCCAGTCAGCATCATGAGGGTAACTCCAGGCTCCAGGTTGAGGCTCATGTACTATCTGGGTTATCGACTTCCTATAATAGTCCTAAGTGGTTAGACTCTCGCACCAACTAGTTTCTTATGAGTTAAAGAACGGTGCAGTTTAATAAAAATAGTATAACACTTTATTATGTGAAATTATATAAAATATAATATTTCTAATTTGTTCTAATTTGAATTAACTTGCCTCATATGCATCACGATGTAGGTCATAATAACGTGCATTTAAACGATGATAAATGAGATATTTGAAAATGTATTTAACATTTACCTGATAGAGGAAGCGTTGTCTGCAAATCTCAGCTACACACGTTAAACAGTTTTGCATCCAATCTGTAAAATATTAATATTTTATTAATATAATTTAAAACCGTAATTTTCTATTTGATATTCAATGACGTTGCTTGGTAACGTTACGGTTATTGTATCATTCGTGTTGTCAACAAGACGCATTTCGTCCAAATTTTTATGAAATGAATCTTCTTTTAATAAATGTGCTAATTGTGCTTAGGGGAGAAAATCTGATTATAAATTGAAATGGTTATTATACATAGTTGTGATGCGGTGGACTAGTGGTTATGCTCCTTGCCTCTGGTTCCGAGGGTCGCGGGTTTCAAACTCGGCCGGGGTCGATGGATATTTTGGGACGGGAAAATCCGAGGAGCATGTCCTCCAAGAGGGACTTAAGCTGTGAGTCTGAAGACTTTTCAGGCTCGTAAAAGATCCTTAAGCCTGAATAAACAGGCCTCTAAGCAAAATTTACCTACCTCAACCTCCTAGTAATGTCTTAGTTGCCTGTAAGATGTCTCATTGGGTCGGTGTGTTACCGCATGACTACCAACACCAACTTGGAAGATCAGTAAGTACTTGTTTAAGATTTTTGTTCTGTAGAAATGACACTTTCTCTATGGATAACATGTTTCTCCTACCAGTAGATATCTTATCCACCATTTCTGATATTGGAAACACACGACTTAACCTCCGCCAATATTCGCTTCATCGTATGGTTCTCGTACAAAGTTTGTTTATCCAGCAAAGAGGTGGGTTGTTACTTCTGGTTTGAAAAACAGATCATTTATTCTCAGGGAGACAAATATTTGGTAATTATGCAGACACGTTGCACGGACTACATAAGAATCCGTTCATTTGAACTACCTAGTGAACGATGTTTAACATTCGTTGTAACGAACTATTGTCACTGTTTGTGTTGTTTCAGTAATTTTAAACATGGCGCGATGAGGTTTATATATTTCAGTTTTACTTAATATTTATACGCATTCTTGTGGTTTGCTGAGGAACTTGGGAGTTAAGGCGGGCGAAAACCCTCTTCATGTAGGTTTTTCAAAATACAAAAACTATCCTAATTTTGAGCCATGTACCTCACAATAGGTCTTTATCAGATATTAGTTAACACACATCGTCTCACTTGCTATGCACAAACAATAACAATATCACATTTATACACGTCTGCCTTGAATTTAAACACAGCTAACAAAGATAAATTCACATTAACCTTAATTCTTTTTATCTAGCGTTGGGTTATTGTAACACCCGAATCTCCGTTAGGTTTTTAATTCCACAAAGTATTGAAATGGTATGAGCATTTCTTTATATTAACAAACATTGGTCGGAAATTTATAAAAAAACTGTAATAACTCACATAACGTCACATTAACATTGGTTATTAGGTAACATTCAGTTAGCTTCAATTAGAAAATAAAGCTCTTTCTCCTTTATAAATACAAAATATGAATGTCGAGGACAAACAATGGGAATGAGGTAATTGTTACGTCACGAATGTGTACATATTTCTGTACTTTCTTTGTTATTGTATATTTAGTCGTTTTTCAATGCTAGGAATAATTTATATTTCGTGAAAAAAATTGAAATTATTTTAATTTTCCGAAAACAGAAACACAACATATTAGGCTAGTGAAAATATTAGTTTTCCAACATGACTAATTAGCCAAGACTTTTAAGGAATGGTTCTATAGATCAGAAGTCCAAGGTTCGAATCTCGCTGAAAACTAGGTGAGAGTTGTGTTTTAAAATACGTACTGAATATAGTGTGAATTGTATGGATAAGATCAATTGATGTAGAAGTGAAATACAAAATAGGTTAATAGGAGAAGACAAGCTAGTAGCCAAAAGTGGATTTTTTTATTCTAAATTAGCTTAAGTTCAAATGAACGAGAAGTATGTAGTAGTTCATTTATGGTTCCTTTTCTATTCCATGGTTCATATAAAGTTTCTTCATATTTACTTATTATATGTAAATGACTTGTTATTAATGTGCTCTCTCTAACTTACATCTAGATGTGTCTTTAATGATGGAACCAGTCACTGTATACTAATTAAATAGTGTTTTACAGTTCTTGCCTTCGCCGAGACATTCCTTGTGGGTACAGGTTACTTCAAGAGCCTGAAACGAAGAGTACCATCAGCAGCCACAACGTGAAAATGTGTTAAAATATTCTGAAACAATTAGCCCGGGACTTTGCGTAATTGATAAAGCAATATGGTACGAGCTGGAAGATTGCGGATTAATTCATGAAGAGGTAATGTTATTCACGCAGGTTTTCTTCTCCTGAAGGAGTCTTACAATCATTACAAGGAATCACAAATCCTCTCTTGTAAGCCCATGTTTCCCTTAACAGAGTCTAGGCGCTCTCCCCCTACAGGGAAAATTTGAACCATACTAATTTTGTTACATTTGTTTTCATATAGATGTCATTTTTGAGTGGTCCGTGGTCAGCGTTCCGCCTCATACTGACTCTAGGAAACCAAGGTAGTACTAGGACGGGAAAATTCGGTAAATATTGCTTAGAGGCCTTTTCATTCAGGCTTAAGGATATTTTACGAGCCTCAAAATCTTCGGACTCGGGACCCACGACTTAAAGTCCCTCCAGAGAACTTGCTCCTTGGATTTTTACATCCTAAAAAATCCATAGACCCCGGCCGGGTTTGAACCCACGACCTCGGGATCAGAGGCAAGGAGCATAATAGCTAGTCCAACCGCGGCCGATATCCCTAACGTATATAAATTCTTGTACAAGACGTATTCATAATATATAAACATTCTCACGACCCATTGCACATGCGTCTCAACCAGTTGAGTACCATACATACGTTCAAAGTGTAAAGCCACGGGAAGGGCTGACAATCCGGCTGATATCTTGCACCAGAAAGATGCAATATCCCAAGGGCTTCCGAAGGCCTGCACCACGTATAGCAACTAGCCGTGATTGTATGTATTTTACCTTAATATACCTCGAGAAACACGTGCGTGCCTTTACATACTATTTTCATGTCATTTTATTGTTTTTTTAAACTTCATTGTTTTCGTAACTTTTACATTAAATTAACCCAATCGATGATAATGATGAAGGGAAACAAACAACTTAAAAATGTATAATTTTGAAGTCTGAGAACAAATAGACGCCCAGCAATAAATAAAAAATATATAGAGAATTGTGAAAAATATTGATAAAATGGATATTTCAAACAATACGTATGTAACCTAGAGTTTATAAAAAAATAACCAACGGATGGAAGAGTTGTTGGCGCGGAAATGTTCATATAATGATAATGTACAGGGTCTAAGACATTACGCCTTGTCGCAGAGCTACCGATCATGACTTGGTTCGAGTCCCTATGCGGAAGGAATTTACTCACTGAATGTCAGCTAGTGTGGAATTGTGAGGAATATATATATATATATATATATATATACCGTATATAAAACTTTGGGAATCTGACGGTTGACCACTTATCACACATAGCTGTAACGTCTACCTCTCTGTTATACCAAGTGCCTTGCACACTTATCGCTCCATGAGTTTAATTTAACTTAAAGAAATGAATGACTTAATTTTAAAGCATAATAACAAAATGTTAACTAAAATAAGGTAAAATAGAATTTTTTTTGTAAATTTAAAGTTAAATTTGTTACGTTTATTGAATGTCAGCCATTTAAACGATAATAAATATGGTATCTGAAAATGTATTTAGATAGAAAAGAAAAAAGAGTTTGACATTCATGCGTCTAAAATTCTTAGGAATATAAACTTCTAGATAAAACAGTTTTGAATTCAATTTGTGAAATATTCGTATTTTATTAATTTAAATATTTTTCAATTTAACATTCAGTGGCGTTGTTTCGTAACGTACTCGTAAGTTATTACATAATTTTTGTTATTGAACAAGGAACATTTTATACAAATTTTTGTGAAAGTTGTCTTTTTTGTAAATTATTAGCGCCAAACATCATGTGGCCATCATTATCATATTCGCCATGTTTGGTATGAATGTGTGTGTGTGTGTGTTGTGTGAATGACGTGTTGTGTTGTCTTGGAGGAGGCACTAACATTGAGCTGAGTCCCACCATGTCCTTGTGTGGTTAAAAACGTACGTGTGTGATCCTCAGTTAAAATCCCTCTCCGGTCAACTCTAAGGTCCGGGTGGCGCGTGGTACGTACCATTGTGAGGTTAAACAACTGTAATGTAGGCGGAGAAGCCCCATATCGAATAAAACAACAAATTCCATTTAGTTTTGACTTGGAATCCCTTGTTCAAAAATTCTCAAATCACGGGCTATTGTGACACTATGTTAAAATTTTTTGCCTTAATTGGAAATGGGCAGGGGGGCAGGTAGTGTTTAGGAATATTTGTGGACCAAAGAGAGATGAAACAGAAAGATGAAAGGAGAAGAAACGGTTAACGGTAAACGATGAAACTACATGGTCTTTATAGGACGCCAGATTATAATAACAACAGTTAAGTATAGGAGAAGGGTGGTGTGAAGGGAATGTGGCAAGAAAGAGGAATGTTCAGGTTTAGTGCAGATATGAAAACACACAAGGAAAACGCCAGTTGGTAAATCAAGAGCGAGGAGGCAGAATAATATTAACCATGATTTGAGGGAAGTAGATTATACAGGGAATGACTGAAAAATATTAGCTCATGATAGGGATGTATAGAGAGCTTATGTACGTGCTACCATGAACGTGCGGGTTCGATAGTGCCATTGAGTTGGTTAGTATTTAATATTGATACAAGTAGAATAAATATATCAAATATAATTTCTTTGTTTCCTTCTTGAACGTCGTAGACAATCTTGGTGCACTAATGACTTCCAGGATCACCCGCCGAGATGTGTGGATTTACAGAGCGTAATAATACTGAGTAGCGGTTTCGTCGGAAAGTCACCAAATACTTCGGCACCGTGAATATATTTATGGCACATAAAAGAACCTCACGCTTGAACAAATGTAACTACAAGCAAAATATGTTGATCCTTTCCCGCTCAGATTTGAATTGTGCTCTAATGTTAAAGAGCATCGTTAAATAGAAATAACATCATAACACTGAATGAATATTTTACCCGACTATACATAGTCTAGCCTCTTTCGTCGGAATATTTGTGAAGTGGGTTCTAACATCCAAACTAAGATTTACTTAAGGTTATATCCCGTAAGAAGCTGCCACACCCATCATTCCTTAGTAAAGCTACAAAGCACAGTATGGAAATGCTATGATTGCAGTGAAAGACGTGCCCTCGGGCAGAATTACTATAGAATAGAATATCCCGTAGAAGATTATCTTCTATACGGCTAACATTTTCCTCCTGCCCATTGATCTCTCTTCTGCTATCTTTCGTTGGAAATGTTCTCTTCCTGTATTGATGCAGTTTGACACGTTCTTGGAGATTAATTAATTATTTTGTTTCTCGCCCGAGGTTAGTCCAGTAAAGGTAGCCCTACCACGGTACTTCTGGTTTACTTGAAACATTCCCACTATCGTCAAGGTCATGGAACCGCTGATGGTCGTCAATATTTTTTTATTAAACAGTTGCTCTTTCTAAGTTAACTTTGGGTATGATATGTGTTTGTTACATTGTGTTGTTCTTTGCTATCTTCATGATGTACCGGAGTCACAACTAAACACTCAGCTGGGCAGGTTATCATGTACCTATTTAATGTTTACTTTTACTTCACATTTATTTTCATGCGCTCAGCGCAAAAATATGGAAGTCGATTTGTGGTGCACAAAAAAAAGGTTTAGGGTAAAATAAACAAAAAAAATATAGGACGAATTAGTGTTTTCAATAAGACTACCAACATCAGGGAAATTTCGTTAAAGTATTACGAAAAAAAAAACAGTCGGAAACACGTTGCGTAATTTGCTGAGGCAATATACTACAAGCCGTGAGGTCGCGAGTTCGATTCCAGATGAGGTCACGACTTTTACCTCTTGACCAAACATTGTGGTAAGATCATGTCACTGGGTTCTACTCTGCCTCTAAAATGAATTAGTAACAGATATATTTTCTTGGCTAAGAATGTCCTTTACACAGTGCTGAACACTTGGGACATAAGTAGTCTCCAATTGTCTAAAGAGGCGTCAGCCATAATCTCCTACTTTTGCAATAGCTCTCTGAGACCTCTGGGTATAACTTGGGGTGATGAGTGCTTTCCACCAGATAACTTAATGCCTTCACACACCCACTTCGCGATGTTTTATGAAATTTGTTGTGTTAACTTTTACATTAAACTAGACCTGAAACATTATGTTGATCTACCGAAATAACTAACTTATGTATACTTACTTACTCACTGGCACTATCGAACCCGTAGGTTCATGGCCGCGCGGACATAAGCTCTCCATACATCCCTATCCCGAGCTAATGCTTTCAAATCATTCCCTGTATAATCTACATCCCTCAAATCATAGTTAATGTTGTTCTCCCACCTCATTCTTGGTCTATCAACAGGGCGTTTTCCTTCTGGCTTTCCTACAAGAAGTTTCCATGCACGTCTTTCAATCCCCATACGCGCAACATGTCCTGCCCATTGCAGTCTACGAGACTTAACTGTTCTTATTATATCTGGCTTCCTATAAACACCATGTAGTTCATTGTTATGTAGTCTTCTCCATTCACCTGTCTGTTCATCTCTCTTTGGTCCAAAAATTTTCCTAAGAACTTTATTCTCAAATACTCGTAATCTCCTTTCCTCCCTTAAAGTAAGAATCCATGTTTCGCACCCACATAATATAACTGGTAGAATAATAGTTTTATATATTTTCAGCTTAACGTTTTTTGAAAGGAGTTGGGACATCAAAAGTCTCTGCAATGCATAATAGCATGCATTTCCAGAATTGAGCCTATGTTTAATTTCTTTGTGCATCTCATTCCTATTTGTGATTATTGTTCCTAAGTATTTGAATTCAGCCACTTCCTCAAAATTTCCCTCATTTGTCATTAGCTGTCCATTTCCATTATATACTGAATTTCTACGTGTGACCATATATTTAGTTTTACTGATATTTACGTCCAGTCCTAATTTCTTAGTGTTACTCAATAGTGTGTGCGTGTTGGCCTTTAGTATCGCCTGGCTATCGGCCAGTAGTACTACATCATCAGCATAAACTAACAGCTTATTAATACCATTCAGTTGTAAGCCTTCCTCATTCTCTAAAGATTTAATGGCATGCTCTAGTACAAAATTAAATAGTAGAGGAGATAGTGCATCTCCTTGCTTCAACCCATTCTGGATTTCAAAAGTGTCTGAAAACTGTTTGCCTACACGCACCCTACTCTTAAAGCCATTTAGACACATTCGTATAGGTCTAACTAACGTTTTAGGAATTCCGAACTCCAGCAGGATACTATATAACTTCTCCCTCTTAATTGAATCATATGCTTTTTTGAAGTCTACATATAGTTGATGTACAGTACCATTATATTCCCATTTCTTTTCTAAAATCTGTCTTATACTAAAAATCTGATCTGTTGTAGACCTGTTTCTTCTAAATGCACATTGATGATCTCCTAGAATGTCATCAATATAGGGAGTAAGTCTGCTTACTAATAGATTTGTTAGAATTTTGTACGAAGTTGAAAGTAATGAGATGCCCCTGTAGTTGTTGCAATCCGTTTTATCCCCTTTCTTATAAATTGGTACGATAATTGATTCTTTCCATTCATCTGGAAGATCTTCTTTTTCCCAAATCATACTAAACAACTAGCGTATTTTGTCCATCAATTTTTCTCCCCCTGATTTTATCAGTTCTGCTGGGATCTCATCTGAACCTGATGCTTTATACATCTTCAATTTATCTATCGCCATTTCAACCTCTAATGCACTTGGCTCTGCGACTAGCATTTTTGCTGTCTGTAGCTTATCCTCCTCAATGTCCTGTTCTGTATGACTAACTTATGTATAGTGTATAATATTGTAGTCTGAGAACAAATGAGTGTCATGCATTAACTTACAAAAGGCAGAGAATTATTAAAGGAGAAAAATCAATAAGATTGATATTATAAATAAGTAGATAACCTGGAGTTAATGAACAAAGCAAACAATAGAGGAAAGAAAATCATTAATGTAGAAAATTACATACAATAATTAATACAGGAATCGAAAAATTCAATGACCTAATGTATTTTGTCTTGGCACAGGTCCACAAAACCCTGTGGAGAAGGAATTTTCTCATGGAATATAGGTCAGTAGGAGATCGGTGTCCATAGGGAAACGCCCAGTTGGTAGACCAAGAATGAGGTGGGAGAATAACATCCATGTTTTCAGGGAAGTACATTATACAGTGGATGATTGGAAGACATTAGCCCAGGATAGGGATGTATGGAGAGATGATGCTCGACCTACGGGTTCGATGGAGGCAGTGTGTTACAGTGTAGGAAATTGGTATAAAGGCACTTGTTAGAAGTATGAACACAAGTTTGTTTACTCTTTCTTTGGCATTTTTCTATCGTAACTTAGGAAGTGATTGAGTATAAAACACACACAAATAATGTCAAAATTAATTATCCATTTTCGTCCAAAAAGTACATGAAAACTGAAACCACTGTCACATATGGGTGGAAAATAGTATAAAGGCACTTTGTGTATTTCACAGATTAAACCAAAAAGACTGAGTGGAAAGTTTACAACAAAGTTCTAAAATTTAGTTGAACCTCCATTGTTCTTAATTACTTGGAAGATTCTCTGTGGCATTGACTTCATGAGGGTGTTTATTTCTTCCACTGAGATTGAAGCCCACTCTTCCCGAATAGCATTTTTCAGCTGTCATTGTCCCAAACTGCCGTCCATTGCGATACGCACGCCTTGCCAGGATCCCCCATAAGTTCTCAATCGGGTTTAAATCAGGACTTCTGGCTGGCCACGTCAAAAGAGGTATTTCTTTCTTCCTGAACCACTCCTTTGATTTGGCAGACACGTGAATAGACACATTATCTTGCTGAAAAATTAATCTTCGCCAAATTCCTCGTACAGTCGTATCAATTAGGACTCCAGAAGCTCCTTAGTGTAGGACTCAGAATTTATCTTGGTGCGTATCCATGCCAGTTTTGATTTTCCTTTAAGGCAGAATGCTACTCAAATCATAACGCCTCCACCACCGAAGTTTCTACTCATTCTAACTTGCTCTTCAGTACAGAGGTCGTGCCAGTAATACTGAAAGCCATCAGGCCCGTCCACATTAAACTTCTTCTTGTCTGAATATTAATTTATTCTATTCTGAGGTCCAGGACATGAGTTCTTCAGCAAAAGTCATTCTAGCTTTCTTATGTGCATTGTTCTGAGGTAGTTTACTAAGACTTTTTTAAATTTTAGGTTCTTGTCTTCTGACAGAATTTGTCTTACTCATCTGGGTGTTAATGACAACTCGAAATCAGCCTGGATTTGAGAAGAAAACATATTCTTACCTTTTGCTTTACGTAAAATGACATGTTTACTGCGCTCAGACAATTTTCTTGTCCGTCCATTCTTCCCGTTTTTTCTATATTGTGAGCCCAGTTTGACAAAATTATCAATGACACATTTTGAACGTCCCAATTTCGTAGCTTTTGTCGACTGGAAAGGCCCATCTACTTGAAGGCACTAACTCTTGTTTTCTCTTCATTTGATAGAGGCATTCCACGCGGCATTGTACGCACTACTGACTTGTAACTGATGAACGAAGCTCATAGACATGTCTTCTCCATATAACTGCAGTGTTTTGTTTACATTTATGTCTGTGTAAGAGCCAGACGTTGACCTGCCTTTATACCGATTTCCACCCCTAGGACAGCGTTTTTTTTTGTTTTTACGTAATATTTACGTTTATAATAAATACAAAATGTGGAGACCTGTATGAAATTATGTCCTAGACAATTATATGTAACCCATGACACACATACGGTATTTGAATAAATATTTCAGGTTGTTTTACTATTAAAAGTTTGTGCCTTTACACCAATTTCCTCCACTGTAGTAGTTAATTAAGAGATCGGTGTCCACCCAGGAACGCGATTAATTTCCGCAGTTCTAATAAATAGCGGCTGTGAGAATTAGGAGGCATCCTGTGGGATCACCTTCCTCTACGTTAGCTAATTAATAGATCATTGTCTTGCAAGCCTCTCGCGGTATGAAGTTTCGTTTAATTTAAGGAACAGGGGATATTTACTATTAAAACAAATGAAAGAAACTGTTATCCATAAGAGTGAAAAACAGAATATTTGCAATTTTAGAGTTAAATTTGTTTTGATTTTCATTGAGTTTAGCTTTCAAATGCATATATAGTGTGTCACGTGATTAATCAATACACATTTGAAGGACAGACAAAGTACCAGGTTAGTCACTTTATTGTCGAAATAGAGTGTGAGTTTCACAATGCAAAGCACAAACTATATTGTAGAAGTACGAAACTGACTTAGGCTTTCACGGCCGGAGATATTATGATTACCTTGTAAAAGATTTGAGGATGCCGGACGCAGTCTCTGGCGAAATGTCGAGGAACTAAAAGCCTCAAGATCACGGACAGCCCGGAAATCTTTTACAACATCATCTTAAAATAAACTGTTTAATCATGTGTTTATTTTCCTTCTTATTTGGCACATATTTAAAAAAAAGTAAGTACACCCTTAGAAAAAAAAATGAGTCATCTCTTGAATGTTTGCTAGTTAACGTAGTGCGCACTCAAGTAACATAAAAGAGTGAGCTTGGCTTTGTGTTTCCGTGGTCGAGAGGTTTAACACACAACATCTGCGTTCGGAAGCTCACAGGTTCTGTTCCCGTACAATTTTTTTTGTACTGAATGTTAGGATAGCATTTCGCCTCTAATATAGTTCCATATTTAATTTTATATTTGAGTTTTATGGCTTTAATGCACACACAAAACACATAAATGAAAACCTTCTAATAATTACATGAAGAAAGAAAATAAGATCTTCTAAAATGAAAACTTTAACAAAATTAATATCGAGTGTATGAACCCTCATTTGATTAAGAATTTCATCCAATTCTAAGTCTTTATGTCCTATTCCTTGAACATTCCATGTTGCGAGTTAAAATATGTTTTCCTTTTTCCATTTCTTCTCCTTGAGTATTGCTTGGTTGCCAACGTGTATATCCTTCCGGTTTTGAATCTTTGGAGACTTGAAAGCAAGTTGATTTCCTACCAGTCGGTTGCTAGCCGAAAAGTAGTAAGTGCAGTGGTGGAGCTGCCACCTAAAGCCTCTGGACAGGCATGAATGAGGATTAGCCTTTACTCTAATCCTGATGTAACAGTTATACCGCTGTGACTCGGTCCCCAGAGCCTTGTTTGTTAAAAACAGGTTGCACCACGAGAAGGTGCGGTTGGGATTTAAGTAGGAGAGGTTATTGAAAGCACTCCACTACTCTTTTGTAACATATTTTCAAAATTTATGGTCCATCTCCCAGACTAATTTTGATTTACCCATATCTCAGAACGATGAATTTCTATATATCACTGAAGTAGAACTTGACACAGCTTTAGAGTCCTGTAAAAATAATAAAGCACCTGGTGAGGATGGACTTCATATAGAATTGTTTAAATATTCTGACAAACTCGTAAACAAAAATTTCTGCACTTACTAAACAATATAATCTTGGGAGAAGACCTACCTTCATCATGGCAGAAAACCAATTTTTAAAAAAGGTAACCTCAAAGATTGTAATAATTATCGAGGCATTAGCCTTCTCAACAGTGGGTATAAAGTTTTTACAAAAAATTAGTTTCTAAATTACAAAACACTATGAAAACTTATTAGGGGAAGAACAAAATGTTTTTCGTAAGGGAAGATCCTGTGCCGATGGTTATTTCACCTTAAAACTTCTTATCGAAAAGCACAAAGAATTCAATAAAGAACTACATGTAGCGTTTAAAGATTTTATCAAAATATTTGATCGAGTTGACAGACAAAAACTTTTAGATATCTTAACGGATGATGGAACACCAAATCAACTGATCCAATCAATTTTTAATCTGTATAAAAATAACATCATAGCAGTACAAATAGGAACAGAATTGTCAGATTGGAAACATATAAATTGCGGAGTCAGACAAGGATTCCCTCTATCACCACTTCTATTTAATGTATACATTAATGCTATCATCAGACACTGGAGATTGACAGTACATGGTAATATTCCTCTCTCAAGACACACAATTTTAGACACACTCTTATATGCAGATGATCAGGCTCTTTTCGGCAATAATGAAGATGAATTACAATATTCCACTCATCATCTTAATATAATAGCCCAACGATTTAACATGGAAATATCAACAACAAAATCTAAAGTTATGGCCTTTCAAGGGAAATTCCCAGTAAGAAGTAAAATTTGTATTCAGAATTCAATATTAGAGCAAGTTAATTCATTTAAATACTTAGGATATAATCTAACTTATAATGAGGAATGTGATATATCCTTTAAAATACAAAACTATAATAAAGCTTTAAGAATTATCAAGCAAGATTTAAACCATCAAAAGTGCAGAGACACACAAGAATGAAAATCTATAAAGTTCTCGCTAGACCCATAATCTGTTATGGCAGTGAAGCTTGGACCATCAGAACTCAGGATGATCGTCATATTACAGCCACGGAGATGAAATTTCTGCGACGAACTGCAGGTTATAGCCTTCTAGACCGCCAAAGAAATTCAACAATAGCCAGAGAGTTAAACATCGTACCTATATCTGAATACCTCCAAGAATATAGAAACAATTGGCTAGCCCATATTCAGCGCATGGATCGTCACAGAATACCAAATCAAATTCTTCACTACATTCCTCGAGGCAGAAGATATGTGGGTCGACATTTTCGGAGATGGTGGGAGAACGTAACGGGCCACTGGGCCTAATACTTGAAAGGCAGATGATGATGATGATGATGTATGAACCCTCAGCATCTATTACCGCCCTCAATCTGCGGGGCATTGATGCAATCAAATTTCTACAGGCAAGTGGACCATCAGCAGGCGTCTTGAATTTGTGCCCATAAGCCCTCTTTCGTTTTTCGTGCATCTGCAGGGCATCTATTTTCATCTTAGCCCATACATTTTCGATTGGTTTCAAACTGGTGAACAGCGAAATTTGATTTGCCTTCTCCTTTAACAATGAAATCAAATTTCGCTAAACACATTTCAGAAAGCGGCCACAGTTTCAACAATATCGATAATACAATGTAAATTATACACAGAGAAAACAACAGACACAAAATTAACATTTTAAAAGAAATCGAAATTATCAAGAAGGCCAAGAATACAAACATTCTCAACGAAACTGTGCCTAATAAGCAAAACCCTCTATTAGACATTCAGTTAATTCAATACTACTACAACAACTCCAGAAGATGAAGCGTGCATCGAAAGGCCTAGAGTGAAATCAACGAAAATGTTAGATAGTTGAGGAAGACGTTAGTATACAGTATACAAATAAATAATACTTTAAACAAACTAAAACAGTACGCTTTGTTAGCAAACCGAACTAAAATGATTTTTTTTACCAAAATGCTTGGGATAAAATTAAAGTGGTCAACAAAAAAATAATCTCCAACACATCTAGAATAAAACTACAGTTATCTACAAAAACTAATTTTAATATCAAAAGCGTGGGGTGCTGTATATAAATTAATATATTTGATAATAAACAGATATTGGTGAAAGTAAAGTCTCTAAGAAGAAAACGTAAAAACCAAAAAATAACACCCCACGCTCTTGATGGTAAAATTACTTTTTTTGTAGATAACACTAGTTTTATTCTAGATGTGTTGGAGATGATTGTTTTGTTGACCATTTTAATTTTTTCCCCCAAGCATGTTGGAGTTTAAAATTATTTTTAATTCGGTTTTCTAATAAAGCGTGTTGTTTTAGTTTTTTAAACTATTATTTATTTTTTGGTTTGGTTTTCTAATAAAGCGCGTTGTTTCAGTTTTTTAAACTATTATTTATTTTTTTAACTTTAATTTAATTGATTGTTATAAACCGGAATCCCATGAAAATTTAATTACTTACTACTTTTCTAAAAAAAACCTCCGTCCGGATTTGAACCAGCGACCTATTGATTGCTGAAATTGTATACCACTATTGTCCACCGCTCTGCTAACTGAGCTCTTACAACGATTGGCTAAAAAGTCGATAAGTCCGCAACCTATTACACCGGTTTTTATTTATTTTTTTGATTTTCCGATGATTCTGGCCAGGATTTAAAAAAAATGAAGTTATTGTATTATCATGGGTCCTTCATAAAGTTTCAAGTCGATCCAATGTTTTTAAGTGGATGAAAATCGTGTTCAAAGATTCCGTTACATAGATACCGGTTCGTTACGTAGACAGATACAGTCCAAGCTAGTATAAAGCGTGTAAAAATATATAATTTATCATTGTTATAACCTCAACGGTATAAAATAATTATGAACTAAAAAGTATAGATTAATTCAAATGTCGAAATAAAATGTATTTAATTCATAAAAGTTTTAATACAAATATTAGGGAAAAAAACTGCATAATTGAAGACGCGAACCTGCTATCTTCATTTACAGAAGCAGTGACTACATGCTTTACCGCTGAGCTATCGGGACACGTAGAAGAGTCTTCAGTTAAGCCACATAACACAGTAGCTCAGGGACTGCACAATTATGACTAGTTTCCTAGTTTGAACCCAGCGCTGTGCCGAGTATGACTTAGAAGAAATGTGCGTTCAAGGGATGACTCATTTTTTTGTCGAAGGGTGTACGTTGTATAATTGAGGAGGTTCTGCAGTATTGACAAAACAGTTTTAAAGTTGAAGTTGTGTAAGAAATTCATAGGTAATTCAAAATGATAACTTTGGGTGATGCGTGTTTTCCCCCACTTATGTCTAAAAAGACAGCAATGCCTTTACACACCCATTTGTTCAAGAGAATAATAAATGACATATACCCCTTTGTATGCAATCGCCTCAATTGAAAGACAATTATTTAGTGGTGGAAAAGTGACTTTCCTAGATTTTTCCTTGTGCCCTTCATTTAAAGATGATAACCATGCACCCGATAGAGGATAATCTATGTATACAGTATATATCGATAGATGAATTCAATCTGTGAAATATTAATATCTTTTAAAATTTAATTTGTAAAAATATTTTGCATTTTCACATTTAGTGACGTTGCTTCGTTACGGTACAATTATTACGTCAACATTATTGTTATCGCTTAGCAACAAAGGGCATTTTTACAATCTTTTTTGCACCATAGTGCGTTCTGTCGTACTTGCGACCATGATTGAAAGTTCAGTTCCCTAAATTTCGGGGTTGCCAACCAATAAGTAACTATACTGTAAGTATTACAAATTACATACCTAGGGCGGGAAGTGAAACCACTGCCGTTTTCGTATACTACGTACAATGTATATACAAAAATATATCCAAAATACAATGTTAATATACATTATATGAAACAAATCACTGCATTTTAAATGAACTGAACTTTATTTGAAACAATATACAACAATAAATTGGTACTTGTACCCATTTTATTCTAATTGGTGTCACGGCCTGCTGTAGTCTCAACTAAATTATTTTCGGCATTTACCGTAATTACATTGGTCAGACTGCTAACGTCAGTCAGTTGTTTATAATGAACGTAAATATTTCCAACAAAGATGCTATTTTACTATTATTTATTATCTTGAAAACACTATCGTGCAAAAAATAGTAAACACACGTTTGTGAAGTGTTTTATAGAATCTCGGAATTTAAAAACCTTGCTATCGCTTGGTATTTAATCAATCCTCGCTTCTGTAAAAATCATTTCACAACATGGCATTGTAGTTTACTACTGTGAAATCTATTCCTTTTTAATAAAATTATTTATTGGATGCAGGGGAAAAGGCCCATATCGATTTAGATAACAAATTACAAGTTTCCTCATGTATAAATATTCGTAAGCACAGTTTTATTTTTTAAAATAGTGAAGTTATGTTACAATTTGGGATAACATGACATTGAGAATGTGATGTGCATATATTAGAGCAATCTTCTTCTTAGGCGCTGTAATCGATGTTGCTAGACTAGAGCTTATAATGCTCGCTTCTGGTTCTAAACTTCATGGGAAACAAACCCTGCCGGCGGTTGCGGATTTTTAATGACGTAAAAATCGCAAGAATATGTTCCTTCGGAAAGGACTAAAATCAGTGTAACCTGTCTGGATTAAGAGAATATCAAGCTTGTAACAAGAGGTCTCCCCTAGATTATAATTGCGACACTAATTAGTTTAGCTTTTGAAGAGTGTCTCTGATAATTAATTATGACTATTGGTTCTCCCACATGAGAGTCCCTTTTCCTACCCGTTGATCTCTCTTCCAATCGTCCCCTGTATAATCTATTTCCATCAAATCATGGTTAATGTCATTCTCCCACCTTATCCTATGTATACCAAGTGGGCGTTTTCCCTCTGGTTTTTATAAGTTTCCTTGTCCTTCTACCATTTCCCATTGGTGTCACATGTCCTGCCCATTTCAGTCTATCAGACTTAACTGTTCTTATTATATGTGGTTTCCTATAAAGATCATGTAGCTCACTGTTTAATAGTCTTCTCCAATCGCCTGTTCATTTCACTTGGATCGAAAAATATTCCTAAGAAATTTATTCTCAAATACTGGCATTCTTTCTGTACTCTTTTGTAATGAGAGTCCATCTTTCACATCCATGTAATATAATTGGAGAATAACAGTTTTATACATTTCCAGTTTAACAGTTTTTGAAAGGAGTTGGGACATAAGAGTTCCTGTTGTATAATAACATGCATTTCCAGAATTGAGCCTATGTTTAATTTCTTTGTTCATCTAATTCCTATTTGTGATTACTGTTCCTAGGCATGACTGTTATTCCCTCTCTAACTTAACACACGTGTTTGTTATGTGTTTTGTCTTCAATCCAGAAAACTATGATCCAGCGATATATTGTATCAACATATTGATTGTGTAATCCTGTTGTGGTTTATAAAAATATATATACAGGATAAATTTGTGTCTTAAATACGAGAAAGAACACGTGCCGCAATAAAAGAGAATTGAAATGTGCTAAAGCAATTAATCTGGATCACGTTTATGATTGGTTAGAGCTAATATTGTACACGCGGATGGTTGCGGGTTCGATTTCCGATAGGGTTCAGAATTTTTAAAGTTTACCCAAACATTCTGGGATCAGTAAACACTAGCGAAAATCACCTGATAGGCCTGTTACGCCAGACATCGGGCCGATTTCTGCCGGACATCCGCCCGACTTCCGCCAGAATTCGGCCAGAATTCGGCCCGACTTCGTCCAACATCCCTCCGACTTCGGCCCGACTTCGTCCAACATCCCTCCGACTTCGGCCCGACTTCGTCCCAAAATTCCTCCGGCTTCGGCCCGACTTACGCCTGACATCGGCCCGACTTACGCCCTACGTCGGCCCGACTTACGCCCTACGTCGGCCCGACTTACGCCCTACGTCGGCCCGACTTACGCCCTACTTCGGCCCGACTTACGCCCTACTTCGGCCCGACTTACGCCCTACTTCGGCCCGACTTCCGCCCTACTTCGGCCCGACTTCCGTTTGACTTCCGCCCGATTTCCGCTCGAATTTAGCCCGACATTATCCCGACTTTCGCCCGACTTTCGCCCGACTTTAGCCCGACTTCAGCCCGACTTTAGCCCGACTTTCGCCCGACTTCAGCCCGACTTCAGCCCGACTTTAGCCCGACTTTCGCCCGACTTTCTACCCGACTTTCGCCCGACTTTCGCCCGACTTTCGCCCGACTTTCGCCCGACTTTCGCCCGACTTTCGCCCGACTTTCGCCCGACTTTCGCCCGACTTTCGCCCGACTTTCGCCCGACTTTCGCCCGACTTTCGCCCGACTTTAGCCCGACTTTCGCCCGCCTTTCGCCCGCCTTTCGCCCGACTCTCGCCCGACTTTAGCCCGACTCTCGCCCGACTTTAGCCCGACTTTCGCCCGACTTCAGCCCGACTTTCGCCCGACTTTAGCCCGACTTTCGCCCGACTTTAGCCCGATTTTAGCCCGACTTTAGCCCGACTTTAGCCCGACTTTAGCCCGACTTTCGCCCGACTTTCGCCCGACTTTCGCCCGACTTTCGCCCGACTTTCGCCCGACTTTTGCCCGACTTTCGCCCGACTTTCGCCCGACTTTCGCCCGACTTTCGCCCGACTTTCGCCCGACATTCGCCCGACATTCGCCCGACATTCGCCCGACTTTCGGCATGACTTTCGCCATGACTTTCGCCATGACTTTCGCCCGACTTTCGCCCGACTTTCGCCCGACTTTCGCCCGACTTTCGCCCGACTTTCGCCCGACTTTCGCCCGACTTTCGCCCGACTTTCGCCCGACTTTCGCCCGACTTTCGCCCGACATCCGCCCGACTTCCGCCCGACTTTCGCCCGACTTTCGCCCGACTTTCGCCCGACTTTCGCCCGACTTTCGCCCGACTTTCGCCCGACTTTCGCCCGACTTTCGCCCGACTTTCGCCCGACTTTCGCCCGACTTTCGCCCGACTTTCGCCCGACTTTCGCCCGACTTTCGCCCGACTTTCGCCCGACTTTCGCCCGACTTTCGCCCGACTTTCGCCCGACTTTCGCCCGACTTTCGCCCGACTTCCGCCCGACTTTCGCCCGACTTTCGCCCGACTTTCGCCCGACTTTCGCCCGACTTTCGCCCGACTTTCGCCCGACTTTCGCCCGACTTTCGCCCGACTTTCGCCCGACTTACGCCCTACTTCGGCCCGACTTGCGCCCGATTTCCGCTCGAATTTAGCCCGACTTTAGCCCGACTTTCGCCCGACTTAGTTAGACTTATACGAATGTGTCTAAATGACACAAAGAGTAGGGTGCGTGTAGGCAAATATTTTTCGGACACTTTTGAAATCCAGAATGGGTTGAAGCAAGGAGATGCACTATCTCCTATACTATTTAATTTTGTACTAGAGTATGCCATTAAATCTTTAGAGAATGAGGAAGGCTTACAACTGAATGGTATTAATAAGCTGTTTGTTTATGCTAATGATATAGTACTATTAGCCGATAGCGAGGAGATACTGAAGGCCAACACGCACACACTATTGAGTAACACTAAGAAATTAGGACTGGAAGTAAATATCAATAAAACGAAATATATTGTCACACGTAGAAATGTATTATATAATGGAAATGGACAGCTAATGAGGAATGAGGGAAATTTTGAGGAAGGGGCTGAATTCAAATACCTAGAAACAATAATTACAAAAAGGAATGAGATGCACAAAGAAATTAAACATAGGCTCAATTCTGGAAATGCGTACAATTATGCATTACATAGACTCTTGATGTCCCAACTCCTTTCAAAAAACGTTAAACTGAAAATATATAAAACTATTATTCTACCAGTTATATTATATGGGTGCGAAACATGGACTCTTACTTTAAGGGAGGAAAGGAGATTACGAGTATTCGAGAATAAAGTTCTTAGGAAAATTTTTGGACCAAAGGGAGATGAACAGACAGGTGAATGGAGAAGACTGCATAACAATGAACTACATGGTCTTTATAAGGAGCCAGATATAATAAGAACAGTTAAGTCTCGTAGACTGCGATGGGCAGGACATGTTGCACGTATGGGGACTGAAAGACGTGCATGGAACCTTCTTGTAGGAAAGCCAGAGGGAAAACGCCCAGTTGGTAGACCAAAAATGAGGTGGGAGTATAATATTAACTATGATTTGAGGGAAGTAGATTATACAGGGAATGATTGGAAAACATTAGTTCAGGATAGGGATGTATGGAGAGCTTATGTCCGCGCGGCCATGAACCTACTGGTTCGATAATGCCAGGGAGTAAGTAAGTAAGTTATTCTTTGCCCGAGTTTTGTTTTGTTACTATATTTTTCTCATAAAATTCGCGAATTTTATAAGTAAAGTTGGGGTTAATATATTCATAGTACAAATGGTAAAGTAACAAAGAATCCAGAAGTATCTTCGTGTATAAGGGTGTAATTAAGGTATTTTTGTCATAGGTCCTGAAGCTAAATTAAGATTATACATGGCCTAATATTACTAAAAAAAAGTCATTTTAGAACAGAGCGGAATATATAACTTTACAATTATTCATCAACAATATTATTTATTTTTTAGTTGTTTCAAATATAACTCTGTAACTTGAGTACTCACAAATTATCTGTTGCATAGTGTGCAAGGTGTACAGTATCTTATCGCATGTGAAAAAATACATCATCGATAGTTATATACACGGCTAATTTTTTTTTTTTTTTTGTGCAGAATAGGATGAGGCAGTCGAAGTTCGTTTCATCTGCGTTCACTGACTTTCAATCGCAGCAATGTTCACCTACTAAGTCAAAACAAAATAACTAAAATTGTCAGATGGAATCAGCATATCCCACACTTAATTTACTGCATCGTTTATGTGTTCTATCCTCATATCCACCCCAGAATATCAAGCAATGGAAAATAGTATTTTATATTCTTAAAGTGTATTCAATTTTATAAAAATTACTTTCAACAACATCAGAGTCTAAGGGACCTCCCTGTTTGGATTATTATGATATTGTTAAAAATAGTAGAAACTATTCAACCTCCTCAATCACCCTCATATTTTCCCCTCATGGTGACGGGGGAGGAGGAAGCAAACTTTTTTTTTTCAATATTTGAATCGATTTTGAAAGATACGAAAAATAACTGAGGCTAAAGTTTTCCATGAAAACTATTTGACTTAATGAAGGTTTGCATTTTGTTTAACTGTGGGATATTCCATGTCATTCCCCCCCCCCCTAGAAAACTAAAAAATCAGCAGGGTTGACTACACAAATAGAGTGATATGACTTTGGCCTGTGAGCCTAAAAACAGAGTTGAGAACAAATCATACAGACATTTTACCTACTTGCTAGCACTGTACACAAACATTTTATGATCTTACATTTGAAGACGATTTTATATAACAGATGTGTAACATTCTAAAATAAATATGTAGTAATGAATAAAATATGTAAAAATATGTAATTTAAAACTTGAGTATAAGGTCTCGCTTTATGTGAATCATCATAATTTTCGGTTATTACGAAAGAACATATCAACGAAAAAATATGCAACTACATAGGAATACGAACTGTGATTATAAGTCAAGATGGATGCAACTTGTTAATTGAATGGAGGTTCACAGTATATGCAAGTAGATGTAAATCTATCAACCTGCAGGCAGAAGACAAGGACGTCCACTTAAAAGACTTTTGGATGGTATTTCTATTGAGACGAATACAGATCATCATATTATCTAAATTCCGGTATTGACTAGAATGATGATGATGAGAAAAAAGATTATGAATGAAATTTTGTAAATCAGAATTCAGTTTCCTTTGGATTAAAATATATTCCTTCTATCAATATAATAATTGTACGCCTCAAATTACATTTAATTTCGTTTTAAGAAAACAGTTAGTGCCTATTTGATTATTGTTCGTTACCAAGTTGTTATTAAGGATGGATTAAAATCTTAATATTAAATGTCAGTATTACTAATTCAATTACGCGTTATTTGCTAACATGTTCTGAATAGTAATAAACCATAAAATAATTGTTTCCTCTCCCGCGCTATGCTATGTTTAGTATTATGTATTCATGAGTATTAGAACTTACCACACAAGGAAGGTAAATTACTTACCTCCCTACCTACTTCGATACAATGACGGAAATACGCCAACGAACTTTCACAATGATTGGTACAAATTTTAAAACTCTTCTTCTTCCTTCCAAGTATTAGGCCAAGGCCTGTTACGATCCTATAGAAAATTTTCCCTCCAGTGTTTCATAGGATTTTAAAACTCATTTCTTTGAATCATTTGAACGCACATTCGTATACTTTCTTTGTACCTATCTTATATGTGATGCGACCAGCCTCGTGGGCTAGTGGTCAGTGTTCCTGAATACTGTTCATGAAGTCCCGGTTTTGATTCCCGGTCAAATCATAGGCATTTTTCCTGTGGTTGCCATGGTCTGGAATTTAGGTCAAGTTTAGGTTAACAACTCCCCTGGCGCTTCTCTATCATTTATCATCCATCATATCATCGGGGTAACGTACCTCCGCTTTCCATGTGCCCCAAGCTAAGAAATGGATTACAATTCTGCCAATTTTAGGGAAGAGAGCCAGAAATGTCACGAAAGACAACTTGATGGCAATAGAGGAAAAAAAGTGATATATCTCTCATTGCAACAAACAACACCAAACATACCAATATATAATTAATATATGGGACATTCCATACGAAATCGACAAAAAAAATTGTGAAAATTGAACTCATATATTTAAAAGTTTACAATTTTTTACACTGAAACTTTATGATATACTGAATATCTGCACCGAATTTCAAGTCTTCGCTTGGTGTAATTAAAGAGAATAGAGCTGTCAATTTATCGTATTGTTTTAAATAGTCTATTTCAGAAAATAAATTTCTCGAAGTATAACTACTCCCTCAACTTGAAAAGACAGTCACATTATAGATTTACGTTCTTCTGAAGGGCGTAAATGCAATTAATATGCAATTGATATTTGCCACCAAAAATTTTACAAAGACAAAAAGTGTCACTTTATTACCTGAACACAAGTTAATTTTTTGTAATTAGTATTAAAGTGGAGTTTTGAAAGAAAACTACCAAAAATAATTATTTTCCCCAAAATCTGCTATGTGTAGACTGCCCGCAATACCTCCTCGCGTGAGTGAAGATCGCTCGCTCGTACAAACAATGACGGAGCTACCTGGTAATAGTCCTTTGCGCACTTACAAATATTGTTTATTGTTATTATAATCATTACATTATTTTATTATCATTATTACAATTATTACATTATCATCATCATCATTGTGGACTAGTGGTTACTCTGCACGCCTCCGATTCCGAGGTTCGCGGGTCCAAACTCGATAGGAATCAATGAAATTTTAAAGACGTAAAAATTCTGAATGTAGCCTTCTCCAGAAAGAAGGAAATCCGTGAGTCCGGTGTCGTAAATTTATGCTACGTGGGAGAACCTCGCGCTTGACATAAATTGCTACATAATAAACGTAATTAATTATAATAATATTTATTGATATCTTCAGTAGGCGGTTAATTATGTTCTGATTTTGGCTAATGCATAGTTTAATTTAAATGCAACCCTTGAAAGAAGTAGTCCACTCCAGGGAGTAGGCGCTCCTGCCCTTTTGTGAGCTCCAGGTCCCACTCGCCCAGTGGGTAGTACCTAGGTAGGGCCCCGTCCACAGGGTTACGTGGGGAGAAGAGAAGTCCCCAAAGCCGTAGTGAAGGCAACTTCTCTAGGAGACGAACACTCCGAAATTGCAGTTCCCTGCACTCCAGGAAGAGGAGTTTAGCTAGAGGCTGGTAACCTCTACTAGTAAAAAATAACTTACTCATATACTTCGGCAGAAAATATGAATGAAGATAGATATCCAAAACAAATAACAAAATACAAACCTAAAGGCACCCGATATGTATTCAAACCTATAAAGAGATGGGCTGACGTCGGAACGGGTCAACAGACCTAATCCATGAATGCAGATGATGATGATGATGACTAAGCACCTACGAATTCAAGCTGGTAGGCCTATGAAAAATATTTTCTAGAGAGTAGTTTTGTAATGTGTTGTAATATTTTGTACTTGTACCCTACACCAATGTCTGATGTTGAATATTGCAAGTAATGTTAAGCTATCGATAATAATTTATAACAATTTTCATGCTGTTACAAGTAATATTTAAAAGATATAAATATATTTTATTGGCTTGGTATCACTTACTGATCTTGCATCCCCTACTCATGACATATCTAAGATGATATTAAAATGCACTATAATATTAGCTTATATTATAAGCTACATTATTGTTATAGTGTTTAAATTAATGTATAAACTTCCCATTATTCTCCTTTTATAACACAAAATGTATACCTCTACGGCTATTCTCTCATTCCAGGAACATTTAAGAAATTGTAAAATTATATATTAACAAATAATATTGTTAAAAACTACTGTATACTAATATAAGCATAATTAAAATTATATTTAACTTCTAACTCACCATTTAGTCTTTGTAGATCTGCAAACTTGTTAGTTAAAACAGTAAGATATTATTTTAAATTTGACTGTAACACTTAAAATGACGACATGAACTAAACACACGCACTGATATAAATCAACTGTCTAGTATGTAATCTGAGCTTGAGATTTTTTGATGGAAAAGCAGATGTTTAAGGAAGACTTGCTGAGCATTAGTATCGTTTGGTAGGAAGTTGTACGAGCATTAAAACATTCGGTTTTATTTGGAAGTGATATCTTATAACAATACTATTTCGTCAAAGTTTTCAGGGTACAATACAGTACACTGAATAAGAAGTTATTTCAAGACTGAAATTAGTAATTATAACATAATGAAAAATTATACCAGTTTATTCAATTAATGATGCAAGAGTTTTTATTATATAATATTACATTATAACTGAAGTGAAAAATTTGTAACAAAATAAATAATTTCTTTTAAAAAAGGACAGAAGACTACGAGTATTTGAGAATAAAGTTCTTAGGAAAATTTTTGGATCAGAAAGAGATGAACAGACAGTTGAATGGAGAAAACTACATAATAATGAGCTACATGATGTGTAGGAAGCCAGATATAATAACAGTTAAGTCTCGTAGCCTGCGATGGGCAGGAAATCTGGCACGTATGGGTGATGAAAGAGGTGCTTGGAAACTTCTGGTAGGAAATCCGGAGGGAAAACACCCAGTTGCAAGACTAATAATGAGTTGAGAGAATAACATTATACATGATTTGAGGGAAGTAGATTATAAGAGGATAATTGGAAAACGTTAGCCCGGGATGGGATATATGGAGAGCTTATGTCCGCGCTGCTATGAACCTACAGGTTACACAGTGAAATGAGTGAGTTAGTTAGTTATAAATAATTTGTTTAATAATTCACAGGAAACATAAGTAACAGAGCTTTTTTACTTCTCGCTTCAGCAATAACATTTGATAAATTAATATCTACTGCGTAAGAATTAAATTAACGGCACTTTTATACATTTACGGTACTGTTCCGTTAAGTGGAACATATAATGATATATTCTATTTAGTGGCAGTTGAAAAGTCACTGATAAAGCGGGGTCAGCTCTTTTAATTAACTATGGGCGCGACCTTGGTCGTGAAATGAATCAGCCTGGCCTTGGATCCGCCAGTTTTGTTTAAGAAAATAGAATAAAAAACATTTATATTGTCTCAACTATTCAACTTTCGAAAACGGTAATTGCTGGAAATTAATCCTTATTACGTGAGTAGTATCCTGTATTTTTTATCATTTTCAATTTCTGGTATGTACTGCAGTAAACCGCCATAAAATAGAAAATTGACACCGAAAATAGAAATATCCTAATTATAAAAATAACACCCTTAAACTACATGATATCACCTATATAAATATGTTTGAAACAAATTTTTACTGTTTACTGTTTCATAAATATTAGTTAGTAAACGTTTAGTTTATCATATTTACGATAATTTTAGATCATCACAACTACGAACCTATAAATGATAAAAATTAAATTTCTGTATTAATACGTTTATAAATGTACTCACTATATTTAGGGATACATAAAGTTAAAAAAATAAATTGGAAGATTTTTTGCTGTCCGATTTGATATGAATTATCCCATATACGATCTCGTGGTGTTGGTATATATATCAGTTATATATTATCATTATAATCCCAAAAAAACATAAATAAGTAAAAATAGTCCATATATCCCAACAACAAAGCTATCAATGTCAAGATTTGAAAATGGGCGCTTTGTTATTTAAACGCGTTGATGATTTCTATTTTTTTGGTGTTTGGGATAGTAATGATAATGTATATATCAACTATGACATATAAACTGCGAATGGATGATATAAATTAATATAACATTAAAATTTTATATATATATATACATATATCTGTTTATATTTTAGGCCTATATACTTCTAAATCGTTCAACCGATCTTCGTGAAAATTTGTATATGCAAGTTTTCAGATGCGGCGAGTGATTAGGCGTTATCTATTATGTTGTAAAATTGTACGACCATAAAATTTAAAAAATCGCTCTAGCGTTCACATTTTTCGATTTTTCACAACGAAACTCGGTGTATCCTATTAAAATAACTATGGTATATATTTAAAAAAATTAGTGAAATCCTACAATTAAAAGTGGTGGTTTACTTGAAATCCGAAATTAAAAACTGCCTAAATGACTGGACTAATTTAGATGAAATGTTTTGTGTCTGATCGGGTCCCTGGATGGTTGAGAATCACAAATGGACCCTACAAATTCCTTAAGTGTAGGAGTCCACATGAAATTAAAATTTATAAATCGCTCTAGCGGTCACAATTTTCGATATTTCAGACCGAAACTCAGTGCATCCTATTCAAATAATTAGAAGTCGGTATTATCATAAAATGAGCGAAATCAATTAGAAGTGGAGGTTTACTTGAAATCCTAAATTAAAAACTGCCTAAATGACTCACCCGATTTTGATATTTTTGTGTGTTTTTGAGTTGGTCCCTGAATGGGTTTAATGCATGGTTGCTCCGGGATAGTTTAATTAGGTGTCCAGGATAAGATACATGGGTATTTGTTGCACCTGACTAGTTAGGTTCAGGTTTTCGGAGAACAAGGATTTATCTCGGGCATCCGTGATGAATATTCACTGGGAAAAACAGTAGACCCCTGTGCTCATTTAAACTGGATTACCCACTTTTATTGGCACTAACTTGTATTTGACGACGACTTGACTCGAAGACTGTTGGTGGCCGGAAGCGTATATTTATTAATCTCTTCACATGTTTATATAATTATTCTAACTCCAACGTTTGGGTAAAATAAATGCACTATCAATTATTTACAGCCACTTGACTTTAAAGGATCGAAATTAATAATATTTATAACACTAAAAAAAGTGCGCTCTGACTGAAAGCGCTGATATGCGCTTGCGGCTGGCTTAAACAAAGCTATGTGCCTCCTTGACTGCCACAAGCGCTGGTAACTTTGACTTATACAAAGCGATGTACCTCCTTGACTGCCACAAGCGCTGGTAACTTTGACTTATGCAAAGCGATGTGCCTCCTTGACTGCCACAAGCGCTGGTAACTTTGACTTATGCAAAGCGATGTGCCTCCTTGACTGCCACAAGCGCTGGTAACTTTGACTTACACAAAGTGATGTGCCTCCTTGACTGCCACAAGCGCGGGTAACTTTGACTTATGCAAAGCGATGTGCCTCCTTGACTGCCACAAGCGCTGGTAACTTTGACTTATGCAAAGCGATGTGCCTCCTTGACTGCCACAAGCGCTGGTAACTTTGATTTATGCAAAGCGATGTGCCTCCTTGACTGCCACAAGCGCTGGAAACTGTGACTTATGCAAAGCGATGTGCCTCCTTGACTGCCACAAGCGCTGGTAACTTTGACTTATGCAAAGCGATGTGCCTCCTTGACTGCCACAAGCGCTGGTAACTTTGACTTATGCAAAGCGATGTGCCTCCTTGACTGCCACAAGCGCTGGTAACTTTGACTTATGCAAAGCGATGTGCCTCATTGACTGCCACAAGCGCTGGTAACTTTGACTTATGCAAAGCGATGTGCCTCCTTGACTGGCACAAGCGCTGGTAACTTTGATTTATGCAAAGCGATGTGCCTCCTTGAGTGCCACAAGCGCTGGTAACTTTGACTTATGCAAAGCGATGTGCCTCCTTGACTGCCACAAGCGCTGGTAACTTCGACTTATGCAAAGCGATGTGCCTCCTTGACTGCCACAAGCGCTGGTAACTTTGACTTATGCAAAGCGATGAGCCTTCTTGACTGGCACAAGCGCTGGTAACTTTGACTTATGCAAAGCGATGTACCTCCTTGACTGCCACAAGCGCTGGTAACTTTGATTTACGCAAAGCGATGTGCCTCCTTGACTGCCACAAGCGCTGGTAACTTTGACTTATGCAATGCGATGAGCCTCCTTGACTGGCACAAGCGCTGGTAACTTTGACTTATGCAAAGCGATGTGCCTCCTTGACTGCCACAAGCGCTGGTAACTTTGACTTATGCAAAGCGATGTGCCTCCTTGACTGGCACAAGCGCTGGTAACTTTGACTTATGCTAAGCGATGTGCCTCCTTGACTGGCACAAGCGCTGATAACTTTGACTTATGCAAAGCGATGTGCCTCCTTGACTGGCACAAGCGCTGGTGACTTTGACTTATGCAAAGCGATGTGCCTCCTTGACTGCCACAAGCGCTGGTAACTTTGACTTATGCAAAGCGATGTACCTCCTTGACTGGCACAAGCGCTGGTAACTTTGACTTATGCAAAGCGATGTACCTCCTTGACTGCCACAAGCGCTGGTAACTTTGACTTATGCAAAGCGATGTACCTCCTTGACTGGCACAAGCGCTGGTAACTTCGACATATGCAAAGCGATGTGCCTCCTTGACTGCCACAAGCGCTGGTAACTTTGACTTATGCAAAGCGATGTGCCTCCTTGACTGCCACAAGCGCTGACAACTTTGACTTATGCAAAGCGATGTGCCTCCTTGACTGCCACAAGCGCTGGTAACTTTGACTTATGCAAAGCGATGTGCCTCCTTGACTGCCACAAGCGCTGGTAACTTTGACTTATGCAAAGCGATGTACCTCCTTGACTGGCACAAGCGCTGGTAACTTTGACTTATGCAAAGCGATGTGCCTACTTGACTACCACAAGCGCTGGTAACTTTGACTTATGCAAAGCGATGTGCCTCCTTGACTGCCACAAGCGCTGGTAACTTTGACTTATGCAAAGCGATGTACCTCCTTGACTGCCACAAGCGCTGGTAACTTTGACTTATGCAAAGCGATGTACCTCCTTGACTGGCACAAGCGCTGGTAACTTTGACTTATGCAAAGCGATGTGCCTCCTTGACTGCCACAAGCGCTGGTAACTTTGACTTATGCAAAGCGATGTGCCTCCTTGACTGGCACAAGCGCTATTGACTTTAATTTTTGCTAAGGATGAATATTTATTTTCTCTGAGTGTTCCGGCATCCGTCCCTTCCACCAATGTCTTAGCGTCTCACAAAATTCACAAGTTACAACAATTTTGATTCGTAAATCATATATTGAGGCCGTTGTCGGGGGTGTTAATCTTAAGCGTTTGTAGTCATATCCCCTCCTTTAAATTATTTGCGTCCTACTATCAAATTTGCAGGTTTGTCCAAATGAGAGTTATTTTCATTAGGGCGGATTTTGTTTGTCGGCATCTACAACATGCCGCCAAAGAAGACACCTGCGGAGTGCGCACATGTTCTAATTAAATTGGCTTGTGGGGGCTCTTTTCCATAGCTTACCTAGGAAAACCCGGTTGCGTGTTCGCTGCTGTCCAGCCTATTGTATGGAGTTTTGGATTTAACATTGTTATTACAATATAATATTAGCACAGTCTTGTAATTCCCATCTACAAAGGAAACTGCATACTTTTTTCTCCATTGTATAAGGGCTTACCGTTCCATTGTGTGTTGTTTACTAGTGTGGTTCACCACAATAGCAAACGTCCAGGTCTATGACCAAGCGCTAATTATTTGGTACTAGTGTTTTATTTATTGCATATGAAATTATTTTATGGTAGGTTATATCATTTTGATTTTGTTACCAATGAATTCCTAGTTTAATTCCATTTTGTTTGAATATAAATATGCCCTATTTCTCATAATAATTATAACTTCATTAATTACTCGCCCTTAATAAAAGTGCTTATGTTTCTGAAATAAGAGGAGTCGGTGCAGTTTAGGTTAACAAGTGGACCCGGTAGATAGCGCTGCGATGTGATTATATAACCATTTTATGTCATATGTGTAGTCATCTGTATTTTCGAGGTATACTGCGTGACTTAAATGTAACATCATAATATAAGGTTCTTGAGCCACAGCAGATAATGGTGAGGAGTTTTCCTGCGAACGTATTTATTAGTGACTTTTAAGATAAAAAAGTAACTTACATTTTTATGGTCCGGCCATGACACGAGAAATGGCCGTTCCGACGTGACAATGCCTGTCGGGTCCGCTAGTATATCATTATATTATGATGTTACATTTCATTCACGCAGGATATACTTTCTAGAGTGGAAAAAGTAGACTACGTGTATAAAAAAATGGGAGTTAAGGACAATTGACCAGTCTGGATCCCCATTTTTGGTTCTTTCAAAGTTCTGGTCGAAAATAATTTTGAATATGATTTGAAAATAAATAATTTTGCTCTTTCGACCTAAGTCTAAACCACGACCCCCGTTCTCCAATGTTTTATTGTTTCAATTATAACTTAAATGAAAATTCACAGAAAATGTAATGAAACCATTGCCATGATTCAGACATTTGATTTTGTAACATACATTCATAGATTCTCTGTCTTTATGGTTGCTATGGAAACGGTAAAAAATCAGAAAACCGCGGTCGTTGTTCACACTTCGGTTGAGAAATCCACCCAAAGACAATTTGGATTAATGATGTCCTCGACTGCCAATAAGGCTGTTGCCTACCTTACAGCATAAATAACCCTAAAGCGGGTTGATATTTCGTGTAGTTAGTAATTGTCATTTAAGTGAGCAATAAAACCCAGTAATGAATGTGCACTGTATAATATCATGTGGTTATGTTCCTTACAACTCTAGTCCGAAGATCGTAAGTTCAAACCTGACAGTGGTCGATGGATATTTAATATCAAAAATCCAAGGGGAATGTCCTCCGGGAAGACTTTAAGCAATTGGATCCGAGTGTGAAGATTTTCAGGTTTGTAAAAGAATTTGATGTATAATGACATGATTGCTACATAAATTGACGAATAATAATTTATATTCCTTTACACACACGCGCGCACACGCGCACGCACACACACACACACGCGCACACGCACACAAACACGCGCGCACACTCACGCACGCACACTATGCACACGCACACACAATCACGCACACACACCATGCACACGCACACACACTCACGCACACACACGCATGCACACCACGCACACACACGCACACCATGCACACACACGCACAACACGTACACGTACAAGCACAACACGTACACGTACAAGCACAAAACGTACACGTACAAGCACAACACGCACACAAACACACACACACACAAATATAGAAAGTCTCATGTATTATTTATCCACATTTCCTTGTCACTATCAGCTTACTTTTCACCTTTCTCACTCCTCTTATGTCGATGGCACTAAACGTGTAAACGTGAACTTGATATATGGGGGTATCACCATTATTCTCGGCGACCCAGAATTACGGGTGTGAAGTAATATAAGTGGGTTTCGATTATATATAAATCCCTGGGGAACTAGGGGGCCTAATGCCATCCAGATGAAACCAATCTGCCTACCGTCTACGACTCTCATAGATCCGACACTAATGTCGGCCTGTTTCTACGTTTTATTTTTATTTCCATCTCGCTCCCTCGTAGGGAAACTATACGTGAAAAGTTGGGCTTAAATTTAATTGGTTTCGACACTAGTATCGGACGTATGATATTTTCTTTCTATATGTCATATCTCTATGGGCCTCTCACTCCTCATTAGTATACTTACTTACTCACTGGCACTATCGAACCCGTAGGTTCATTGCCGCGCGGACATAAGCTCTCCATACAGCCCTATCCTGAGCTACTCCTTTCCTATCATTCCCTGTATAATCTACTTCCCTCAAATCATAGTTAATGTTATTCTCCACCTCATTCTTGGTCTACCAACTGGACGTCTTCCCTCTGTCTTTCCTACAAGAAGCTTCCATGCAAGTCTTTCATTCCCCATACGTGCAACATGTCCTGCCCATCGCAGTCTACGAGACTTAATTGTTTTTTATTATATCTGGCTCCTTATAAAGACCATGTAGTTCATTGTTATGCAGTCTTCTCCATTCACCTGTCTCTTCATCTCCCTTTGGTCCAAAAATTTTCCTAAGAACTTTATTCTCGAATACTCGTAATCTCCTTTCCTGCCTTAAAGTCAGAGTCCATATTTCGCACCCATATAATATAACTGGTAGAATAATAGTTTTATATATTTTCAGTTTAACGTTTTCTGAAAGGAGTTGGGACATCAAGAGTCTCTGCAATGCATAATAGCACGCATTTCCAGAATTGAGCCTATGTTTAATTTCTTTGTGCATCTCATTCCTATTTGTGATTATTGTTCCTAGGTATTTGAATTCAGCCACTTCTTCAAAATTTCCCTCATTTGTCATTAGCTGTACATTTCCATAATATAATGTATTTCTACGTGTGACCATATATTTAGTTTTATTGATATTTACTTCTAGTCCTAATTCCTTAGTGTTACTCAATAGTATCTCCTTGCTATCGGCCAATAGTACTACATCATCAGCATAAACTAACAGCTTATTGATACCATTGAGTTGTAAGTCTTCCTCATTCTCTAAAGATTTAGTGGCATGCTCTAGTACAAAATTAAGTAAGGGAGGAAATAGTGCATCTCCTTGCTTCAACCCATTCCGCATTTCAAAAGTGTCTGAAAATTGTTTGCCTAGACGCACCCTACTCTTTGTTCCATATAGACACATTCGTATAAGTCTAACTAACTTTTTAGGAGTTCCGAACTCCAGCAGGATACTATATAACTTCCCCCTCTTAATTGAATCATAAAGTCCTAACATTCCATGTTCCTAGGAACATGTCCCTGTGTTTGAGCCTTTGGCATGGGTTCCCTTAAGCAGTTCCCGCCCGGAGAACCGAATGGGGGACTATTTGACCTCCGGAAAATTTTACCCCAGTAGAACCCATGTCCCCATTTCTTCACGGTTGTATTTTTACGGTGAAAGATCGCCACTCTTCCGACCAAGTTACTTTTCGTCTGGCTTATCATCTTCGACCAGTCCGGCATGGGTAACCCTATCGGCAGCAATGCTACCGCCGGCATAGCTCTCAGGATCATTTAAGCACGCAAGCCACTCCACCACGACAAGGTAAAGATACCATACTTTCCTAAATGTAGGTCATGCCCGATCAGACATTAAAGTATGATTTTTAACAAACTTCAAACTTGCGCATTTCTATTTACTGAAATTTAAAATATGAAATCTGCTTTGTTTATTCTTCCGTCCATGACTGATCTATTTGATGTATTTTATTATAATACCATATTTAACATTTTGCCATTAAAACTAAATTGAGGAATATATTTTGATAAAATATTAAATATATCTGGAAGTAGGTCCGGTACAAAAAGTGTAAATCCGAATTACGGATATTTTTGCTTTTAAAATGAAACTTAGACATGTCCAACAATCAAACATGAAACATTACACAACGTCTTTATTTAAATCTGAAAAATAACAATTTACACGTAGGTACATAACTTAACAACATATAATTTTAAAGTCTGAAGACAAAATAATAATCATTGAGCATTAGTTTAACTTGATAAAGATAACGCTAATATCCTCTACTTGTGTCCAACTTGGGTTCGGGATGAGATGAGATGAAGCCCATATATTTGTAGAAGTATGTGAACGACAAGTGTGCTGACGCTACGTCACAGAGGCGAATGAAAGAAATGTATGAGATGAATTGGAGAAATTCTGAATTGAAATTTGTGGCGAGAAAAAACGGTAGAAACCTAAAAAGATATAATTACTAATGACAATAATTGTGTTAAAATATGGATATCCCAACTAATTACATTACCTGGAGTTCGTGAATAAAATAATAAATAGACGGAAGAATATAATTGACCTAGAAATGTTTATATAATTAATAATGTTGAAAATTAAGAATGGATCGGGATGATGCCTTGGCGCGGAGCTACGGAACGTGCGTTACTTTGATTCGCTACAAGGAAAATTGTTCTTATGCAATTTTTTCCAGTTTGTGACCGATGCCCAGGCAGCATCGTGAGGAATTCTGGTAATTGTAAAATATAGCGGCTCCAGGTTGAGTGAATTAGCTATAAATAGTGTAGGATCGGCACATGTTACCCATATACTGTCTAGATTTATCGACTTCTCTGAAAAAAATGTAATAGTTCTAAGTGGTTACACAGTTGCAGCCCTCTGGCACCAAGAAGTTTTTCATGGGTTAAAGAAGTTTAATAAAAACAGTATAACGCAATATTATGTGAAATTATATAAAATATAATATTTATAATTTGAGAGTAAAATTTGTTATAATTTCAATTAACATGCCTTATATACATCAAGATGTAGGTCATAATAACGAGCATTTAAACGATGATAAATGAGATATTTGAAAATGTATTTAATATTTAACTGATAAAGGAAGCGTTGTCTGTAAATCTCAGCTACACAGATTAAACAGTTTGGAATCCAATCTGCAAAATATTAATATTTTATTAATATAATGTAAAACTGTAATTTTCTGTTTTCTATTCAATGACCTTGCTTTGTAACGTTATGTTATTGTGTCATTTGTGTTGTCGCTATGCAACAAGACGCATTTTGTCCAAATTGTTATGGAATCAATATATTTTTAATAAATGTGTTAATTGTGCGTAGGGGAAAATCTAATTATACATTTATATGGTTATTATTTATAGTTTTGATGCGGTGGACTAGTGGTTATACTCCTTGCTTATGGTTCCGAGGGTCGCGAGTTTAACCCCGGCCGGGGTCGATGGATTTTTAGGACGGAGGGGCTTTAAGCTGTGGGTCCCGAGTCTGAATACTTTTCAAGACCGTAAAAGATCCTTAATCCTCAATAATGAAGCATGTAAGCAAAATTTACCGACCTCAACATCCTAGTTATACCTTAGTTGCCTGTTAGATGTCTCACTGGGTCTGTGTGTTGACGACAGCCATCCCTGACACGTATGAACAAATAAGATAACTAAAAATTAACTTGGACCAGTAACTGCTTACAAAGGAGAGGCTGTGGCTCAACAATGCGCTTCGCCATTACAGATAGATTATACATTGTCTTCGTTTAAATATGCATTATGGCAAATTTAAACCTTTAAAAAAGAAGCATTGTTTTAATATTACATAATTAGACTAAATACATGATATATGTATCTTCAGATGACAATGTGGCAAACGAAGAAGAAACTGATTTAAATAAAGAATGGGAGGCTATAAGAGATACTATTAAATTGTCAGCATCAGAAAGCATTGGTTGTTTAAAAAAGAGGCAAAATAAGAAATGGTTTGATGAGGAATGTGCCGACATTGTAAAGAAAAGAAAGGTAGCAAAAATGAAATGGTTACACGAGAGAAATGAGGTAAATTTAGAGCAATTGGGTAGTGTTAGACGGGAAAGCACCAAGTTACTAAAGAGAAAAAAAAGAGGGAATATTTGAGAGAGAAGATTAATGATCTTGAAATGAATGCAAAAAATAGGAACATTAGAGAATTATATCAGGGAATTAGTATAGAGAAGAAGGGGTTTCAGGCTAGAACAAACATAATTCGGAATGAAAATGGGGATATGATTGCAGATTCTAGGAGTATATTAAATAAATGGAAAAGTTACTTTAATCAGCTATTAAATATACATACAGAACAGGACATTGAGGAGGATAAGTTACAGACAGCAGAAATGCTAGTCGCAGAGCCAAGTGCTTAGAGGTTGAGATGGCGATTGAAAAATTGAAGGTGTATAAAGCATCAGGTTCAGATGAGATCCCAGCAGAACTGATAAAATCAGGAGATAAAACTGATTGCAACAACTATAGGGGCATCTCATTACTTTCAACTTCGTACAAAATTCTAACAAATATATTAGTAAGCAGACTTACTCCCTATATTGATGACATTCTAGGAGATCATCAATGTGCATTTAGAAGAAACAGGTCTACAACAGATCAGATTTTCAGTATAAGACAGATTTTAGAAAAGAAATGGGAATATAATGGTACTGCACATCAACTATATATAGACTTCAAAAAAGCATATGATTCAATTAAAAGGGAGAAGCTATATAGTATCCTGCTGGAGTTTGGAATTCCAAAAAAAGTTAGTTAGACTTATACGAATGTGTCTAAATGGCTCAAAGAGTAGGGTGCGTGTAGGCAAAACAGTTTTCAGACACTTTTGAAATCCAGAATGGGTTGAAGCAAGGAGATGCACTATCTCCTCTACTATGTAATTTTGTACTAGAGCATGCCATTAAGTCTTTAGAGAATGAGGAAGGCTTACAACTGAATGGTATTAATAAGCTGTTAGTTTATGCTGATGATGTAGTACTACTGGCCGATAGCGAGGAGATACTAAAGTCCAACACACACACTATTGAGTAACACTAAGAAATTGAGACTGGAAGTAAATATCAGTAAAACTAAATGTATGGTCACACGTAGAAATTCAGTATATAATGGGAATGGGCAGCTAATGACAAATGAGGGAAATTTTGAGGAAGTGGCTGAATTCAAATACCTAGGGACAATAATCACAAATAGGAATGAGATGCACAAAGAAATTAAAAATAGGCTCAATTCTGGAAATGCATGCTATTATGCATTGCAGAGACTTTTGATGTCCCAACTCCTTTCAAAAAACGTTAAGCTGAAAATATATAAAACTATTATTCTACCAGTTGTATTATATGGGTGCAAAACGTGGACTCTTACATTGAGGGAGGAAAGGAGATTACAAGTATTTGAGAATAAAGTTCTTAGGAAAATTTTTGGACCAAAGAGAGATGAAGAGACAGGTGAATGGAGAAGACTACATAACAATGAACTACATGGTCTTTATAGGAAGCCAGATATAATAAGTACAGTTAAGTCTCGTAGACTACGATGGGCAGGAAATGTTGCACGTATGGGGAATGAAAGACGTGCATGGAAGCTTCTTGTAGGAAAGCCAGAGGGAAAACGCCCGGTTGGTAGACCAAGAATGAGGTGGAAGAACAACATTAACTATGATTTGAGGGAAGTAGATTATACAGGGAATGATTGGAAAGCATTAGCTCAGGATAGGGATGTATGGAGAGCTTATGTCCGCGCGGCCATGAACCTACGGATTCGATAGTGCCAGTGAGTAAGTAAGTAAGTATGTTTATAATTAGAGCACAATGTTTTCTTCTCTCTCTCTTCCCATCATAGGTGTTGCAATCGATACTGGTGGAATAGTGGTTAGCATACTTGCTCTTGGGTTTAAAAACGCAAGGGTTAAAACACGGCCAGTTAGTGTGATTTTCAAGGTAAAAATTCCTTAGACCAGGTTCCTTCGGAAGCGACCTAAATTATTTGTACCCTGTCTATATTCACGGCACGTAAAAGAACCTCAAGCTTGAAAACGGGACTTTTGAGCATTTTTGGCCATCTATCGCTCGGATTTGAATTGTAATACTTAAAATCTTTGCTTTTAAAAATAAGTTTATCGTAACGCAGAAATAATACAATAACACTGATTTAATGGTTTAGCCTTCTCAATTATGTTTTTCCCGACTATATGCAATTTTTCTCTTTCGTTTTTAGGACATTTTACGGAGACTGACCTAACAATCATTCTACAACTTGGAGGATCAGTAAGTACTTGATTCATGTAGAAATGACACCTGCTAACATATTTCTCCTACAGTTGCTTGTTTTTCCCATCATTTCTGATATTGGAAAGACAAAATAAACATCCGCCATGAATAATTATTGCTTCATTGTATGGTTCTTTTCCAGTGTTTGTTTATCTAACAAGGGGGTGGGGGGCTGTTAATAGCTATGTTACTTGTAGTCTTGAAGAACAGAAATCCCCCACCACTATCAAGGTCATTCAGCCTCAAGGGGGACAAATATGTGGTAATTATGCAGAAACGTTGCTTGGACGACATAAGAATCCGTTCATTTGAACTACCTAATGAACGATGTTTAACATTCATTGTAAATGAACCATTGTCACTGTTTATGTTGTTTCAGTAATTTTAAACATGGCGCGATGAGATTTAGTATATTTTAATTTTGCTTAATATTTACACGCATTCTTGCGGTTTGCTGAGGAGTTTGGGAGTTAATGCGGGCGAATAATCCACTCATATAATAACTCCAAGCGCGAAATGCCTAGAAGGCCCTTGGCTGACCAGCCGACTACAGGCCTAACATCCACATGTGTTATTCATAGAGGTAGACGATCATCTAGCCAGTGTATGGGTGACATGTGGGCAGCATATCGGATCCCCCAGCCGTTATATCAACCCATTCATATGGTTTTCAAAATACAAAAACTATCCTAATTTTGAACCATGCACCTCATAATAGGTCTTTATCAGATAATAGTTAACACAAATCGACTCACATCCGATGTACGAACAATAGTATGTCAACACGTCTGTCTTGAATTTACAAACTAACAAATATGAACTTATATTAATCTTAGTATTTTTTGTCTAGCGTTGGTTTATTAGTTAAATCCAGATTTCTGTTTTAATATTCCACAAATCATTCAAATAGTGTGAGGATTCCTTCACATTAACAAACATTGGTCGAAAATTAAAAGAAAAAAACTGCATTAACTCACACTAACATCAGATTTCTGTTTAGCATTGGTCATTAGGTCACATATCAGTTAGATTTTTATATTTCTTCATTTAGATAATAAAATTTAAAAATTGTTTCTTCTCCTTTATAAATACAACATACGAATATCGAGGACAAACAATGGGAATGACGCAATAGATACGTCACGATTTTATATATATATTTCTGGGCTTTCTTTGCTACTTTATATATTTAGCCATTTTTCAATACTAGGAATAAATTATATTTCGTGAAAAAAATTGAAATTTATTTTTATTTTTTCGAAAACAGACCCATAACATATAAGGCTAATGAAAATATTAGTTTTCCAACGTGGCTAATTAGCCAAGACTTTAAGGAATAGATCATACGTCCTAGGTTCGAATCCCGCTGAGAACCATGGTGAAGTTGTATTTAAAATACTTAGGAATCACAACAATTTTAAAATGTCGTTAAAGCACCGTTGAGGTTATGTAATAAGATGTTACCTGGTAAGTCAGTCGTCCTCAACTAAGTTACTAAACTTCTTCAAGTTATTCTAATATGGAGGCCTTTCGAAAACAGTGTTTCATCTTCTGCGTTTTAACTGGAACTGACGGCTGATGGTGTTGTATAGGTTGTACAACGGATTTATGTCTGCTGTTATGTTCTCGTTGAGCAGGTCTTCATTCCTTGCTTCTTTCAGAATCTCTATGTCTTCAAGGATGCTGACCCTGTTGTTATACTCTGTGTGTAGTATTGGCATAGAGTTATCGATTTTTTCAAATCAACGAACTGTTTCGAGTATATGTTTGGCAAAACTTTATTTACTTTCAGTCTTAATAAGATTTTTTAAATGTTCCGAATGTCGTGAAAATGTTATGATTGCAGTGAAAGACCTGCCCTCGGACAGAATTACTATAGATGGATATAACCTAGGGTTTATAAAAAAATAAGCAAAGGGTGATGACAGTTGTTGGTGCGGAAATGTTCATATAATAATAATAATAATAATAATAATAATAATAATAATAATAATAATAATAATCTCTATCTATCTTCGTGTTTTTACAGCTGCTGCCGTCTTCCCGTGCCAAACCTCCAAAGCCTACGGTCTTGGGCATCTTCGATGCTTAGCCCTCTAGCTTGCATTACTGTCTTCATGTTTTCCTTCCATGTTAACATTGGTCTTCCTCTTTTCTTCTTTCTGTTAGGATGCCATTCATATAGTTGCTTCGGCCATCGCTCATCTTCCATTCTTAAAACATGTCCTAACCACTTTAATTCCTTTTCCTCAATTCTTTCAATTATGCTTTCTTCTGCTTCCATTTTGTTTCTAATTTCCTTATTTGTGACACGTTCTAATTTAGACTTTCTGGCACTTCTTCGTAAATAATCCATTTCTAGAGCTATTAGTCTATTCTTGTAGTACTTATTGATTGTCCATACCTCACTTCCGTACATTGCAACAGATTCCACCAATGTTTTACCAATATATTTTTTTGTGTCTTTCCAAATATGCTTATCCCACCATATGGAATTTAATGATGATATTATTTTGCTACTCAATTCAATTCTATGTTTTATGTTCTCTTTGCCTATACCTTCGATGTTATCCATAATCATTCCCAAATATTTAGTTTGTTTCACTTGCTTTATTTGGATTCCATCTTCCAATACTAAGTTTTCTCTTTCATTGCTATTTATTGCCAGATATTCTGTTTTTGTAAATTTACTGTGAGACCCCATGATTCATATGTGCTTTTCAACCTTTTTATCATGAATTCCATATCAAAATTGTCTTGCGCTAAAACCAGTTGATCATCGGCAAATTGTAATGTCAGCAAAAATCTATTGCCTATTGGGATCCCCATACCTTTGCAGCTTTGTTTCCATTTCGTTAATATAAATTCTACATAAATATTAAATAAAATTGGTGATAGACTGCACCCTTGTTTCAATCCCTTTGAGGTGTTTATAGGATTAGACATTATATTTCCCATTTTAACATAAGCGGAGTTATCTTTATAGGTTTGTTTAATAATTTCTATTAGGTTTCTGTCAATATTGTATTTTCTCCAATACTTCCCATAATTTGTTCCTCGGAATTGAGTCATAAGCTTTCTCTAAATCTATCATTGTCAAATGGGTTTCTTCTCCAACTGCAGTCCGTTTTTCAATTAACTGTTGTATTGCAAATATATTGTCAACACATGACCTTCCTGGTCTGAATCCATTTTGATCTTCTCCTAATTTGTCTTTAACATCTTTTTGTAACTTTGTTTTTAATAACTTCGTAAATATTCTATATAATGTGTTATTTATAACTTAGTCCTCTGTAGTTTTTTGCGTCTCTTCTATCGCCCTTCTTGTATATTGGTACTATGTAGCTTATTTTCCATTCATCAGGAATCTTCTGTATTGCAATGCACTTATTATACAAGTCCCTCAATCTACCTATTAAATTTTTTGGGCCATATTTAATTAACTCATTTGGTATGTTTCCCGGCCCTGGTGCCTTTTTATTCTTTAGGGTTTGAATTTCTAATTCTATATCTATTGTATCAAATTCCAGGGCGTTCATTTCTATGGATGGATTTTTCTGTTGTTTCCATAAACTCATTTCTAGTTTCTGACAGTAAAGCTTTGTAATGTTTTTCTGCGTCTGATTTTGCTAACAAATTTATCTTGCTGGGTCCTTGGTTGGTTTTCAGTGTTTTTAGAAATCTCCATACTTCTGATGATTGTGATCCTCCTATATAACTTTCTATTTCTTGGCATTTGCTTTTCCATAATTTGTTTTTTTCTTCTACCACTTTCCTTTAACTTTGGCGTTTGTTCTCTTGTATTCTATCCAATTTTCTGTTGTTTTATTTGCCAACCATTCTAAGTAGCATTTTTCTTCTTTTTTGGTTAATTCTTCAATATCATCATTCCACCACATCTTGGGTATTTTGTTTTTTATTTATTGTGCCTAATGCTTCTTTTGCTGCCGAATGTATTATTTCCTTTAATTGATTATATTCTTCTTCTATGTCTTCCTTGTAATCCAAATTCTCAATTTTAATCCTCAGTCTTTCTTTATATAATTTTTTGATACTATCCTGATTAAATAAATACAGTTTAAATTTTTTCTTCCTGCTTCGGTTGCATTGTTGATTCCCTTATAATAATAATAATAATATAATAATAAAATAATAATAATAATAATAAAAATAATGTGCAAATTGAAAAATACAGCGTCTAAGGCGTTACGCATTGTCGCAGAGCTCCCGAACATGCCCTGGTTCGAGTCCCTGTGCGGATGAAATTTACAAACTGAATGTCGGCTAGTGTGGAACGGTGTCCACCTAGAATTGTGAGGAATTTCAGTTGTAGTATGTACCGTGTATAACATTTTGGGAATCCGACGGTTGACCACTTATCACACATAGCTATAACGTCTACCTCTCTGTTATACCAAGTGCCTTGCACACTTATCGCTCCATGAGTTTAATTTAGTTTAAAGAAAGGAATGACTTAATTTTAAAGCATAAAATCAAAATGTTATCTAAAATAAGGTGAAATAATATATTTGTAAGTTTAGAGTTAAATTTGTTTCTTTATTGAATGAGCCATTTAAACGATGATAAATATGTTATGTGAAAAATTATTTATGTTTACCTGATAGAAGAAAATCGTGTCATTGATCTGTCTAATATTCTTAGTAGTATAAACTTACAGATAAAACAGTTTTGAATTCGGTTGGTGAAATATTGATATTTAATTAGTCTCACATTCAGTGGCGTTGCTTCGTAACGTATTCGTGAATTATTGCATATATTTTTGTTTTTCAACAAATGTTTTAGGAAAGTTATCTTCTTTGTGAATTATTATTATAGTTGTTTGTACTGTGTAGGATAATAGTTAATTATTTTAAAAGTTTACTTTATTTTTGTACCTAGGGCCAAAGTGGTTTCCCGAACATCATCTGGCCATCATTATCATATTCACCATGTTTAGTATGAATGTGTGTGTGGTTGGTGTATTTTGTCTTAATGTTGTGTTGTCTTGGAGGAGGCACTAACATTGAGTTGATCACACATTCGAGGAGGACCTCCATGTCATGTGTGGTTTAAAATAGTGTGGTGTTAAAATCCCTCTCCGGGCAAGTGAATGCGACTGTAATGCCCGGGTGGCATGTGGTACGTAAAAGTACCGTACCTACAAAGTATGAGGTTAAACCACACTAATGGAATATAAATATATATTAACTATACGTAGCGGAAAAGTTCCATATCGAATAATACAACAAATTACATTTAGTTTTTCTCGTGGAATCCCTTGTTTAAAAATTCTCAAATCACAGCTTTATCTTCTTAAAGTCCACCGCTGGGGTCTCGAGGTAGCGTGCTGCCTTGAACGCAGCGGCCACGGGTTCGATCCCCGGTCGTAGCTGTTTTCTGGGTGAGGTTTTTATCGGGGCTTTTCCTCACCTGCAAGATAAATGTCAGGAAAACGTTAAGGCCCAAACGGTCCCCGTAATCATATGGCCATCATCATCATCCTTATCATTATCATCATCATCATCATCCTTCACCGGTGTGGAAAGCAACGGGAAGCTACCACCCTACAACTCCTTAGTAAAGCTGCAAGCATAGCATGAAATGCTATGATTGTAGTGAAGGACCTACCCTCGGCAGAATTACTATGGATGGATCTTCATAAAAATGTGACACTAAGTTAAAATTTTAATCTGACATTGAGTGAAGTTCTCAGATATTTCCTTTGGACCTAATAGAGATCAACAGAAATGTAAATGGAGAAGACTACATAACAGTGAACTACATGACCTTTATAGGTAGCCAGAGTTAATAAGAACAGTTTAGGTCTCGATGACTGGGATGGCAGAACATGTGTCAAGAGTGGGGAACGAAAGACGTCCGTGGGAGCTTTTTATACGAAATCCGAAGGCAAACTCCCAGTTGGTAGATCAAGAAATATGTACGAGAATAACATTAAAATAATTTGAGGGAAGCTGATTATACAGGCAATAATTGGAAAACATTAGTTCTGGATAGGGATGTATAGAGATCTTATGTCCGTTGCGGCTATGAACCTACGGGTTCAATAATGCCACTGAGTTAGTATGAAATATTCATGCAAAGAGAACAAATATATCAAATATATTCACTGTGTACTATGTTTTACTTCTTCTCCTTCTTCTTCTTCTTGAACGTCGTAGACAATCTTGGTGGACCACATGGTTAGCATGCGTCCATCTGGCTTCCAGAGTCTCGAGTTCAAACTCCCGCCTGTGGATTTACAGGACGTAAAAAGACTGAGTACCGGTTTCCGTCGAAAGTCACCAAGTATTTCGGTACACGTGAATATATTTACGGAAACGTAAAAGAACCTCAGGTTTGAGAAGAAATATAACTGGGAGTAAAATATGTTGATCCTATTTCGCTCAGATTTGAATTGTGCTCTAATGATCTTAGATGTTAACAGAACGTCGTTACATGGAAAGATACATAACGCTGAATGAATATTTTTAAACCTTCTAAACTAAGTTTTACCAACTATACATGTCTAGCCTTCCTTTGTTTGAAATATTTTTTGGAGTGGAATGTAACATCCACAACTCCAACGTGGAGACTTGGATTTATTTAAGGTTTACGAGCTTATGGGTAGCGCGCGCGTATACAAATG